>JAQFZP010001554.1:0-18603 GCA_034695745.1 Geophilus truncorum
AAAAAAAATTCTAAATGTCCTAAAAGTAAAAATATAAAAATAAAATTTAAATTTAAAGTGAAATGGTCCACGATTTTCACCATGTCTATAAATTTTTATTATTAACAAAACAATTTTATTTTGTTAGAAATGATGCGAAATAATTCACTTAAAAATACCAATCGATGAAAAAATAACACAGTACCGTATATTAAAGTGGTAGTGTCAGAATTTTTAATTTTTTTTACAATTTGGTGAAAGTCAAACCTTCACCAAAATTTAAAAATCTCGTAAAAAAAATTGTATTTGAAATGTTTTGTTTTTATGCCATAATTTCAAGTTTAAAAATTGTGGCAAGAAAAACAAAATTTGAAAGTAGAAATTCCCCATTATTACATCACGACCAAGAGTGAGGTCAAGACTTCATTTTCCAATCATTTAACTTAATATTTAACTTTAAAATTTTAAATAAATTTCTGCAAAAAAATATATTTCATGAATTAAACTATATACAACCACAGCTATGGCAGGTTCTGCAGGTTCTGTATACATTTTTTTACATGCCCTTTCACATAAAAGACTATCACTTTAAACTTTCAACTTTAAGACTTTGCTATTCCAAGTTCGAAGTTGGATGCACTTACAGTACGTTTGAGAACAAATTATTTCCCCCCTCATTTATGAAGGGGGAAATAATTTGTTCTGCTTTCCCTCAAAATAAAAAACTGACTACTTGTATTCCTCCAACCACATTTTCCCCAAAATATTTTTTTGTTTCCCCACATTTTACTGACTTTCCCCCCAACATTTTCTATGTACCAGCAAATAATTTTCTGCATTTGTTAGTCTACCTCGTTTGCATTTCTGGACAACTGGGACATTTTGGACAACAATTGAATAACTTCGTATTGGCAAATTTTAGCATGTGAGCATTGCCAGTATAAAAAACAACTATGATTACAAACCTGTTCAGCGCCATAATTTAACACTTTCTTTTAATTAAACCGACCACAAGAAATCCACTAAAATTGATTTCAGACACGTCAGAGCAGTTCTCCATAAAGTAAAATTATACACTTTTTTTTTTTCGAAAAAATCCTTTAATGATAATTGAAGCTGTTTTGTAGTCGAACGGTGAATGAGATAAATTCATTTTGAATTCTGTTTGTGTTGTTGCCAGCTTCCTGTTTGCAGTGACGAAATGGCAAATTTAAAACAGTGAAATAAACTTGAAGTAATTGCACTGCACTGTATTGTTTATAAACAATGGTTCGTTTTATACTTTTGATTGTGATTCATTATCCTGCCATAACTGATAAAATGAAACAATTGATTGCAATATGTAACTGAAACCCATAAATGGAATTATATCTGTCTTTCACCATTTTTGGTTGTTTTCTATTTCGTATTTATTTTCAAAGATATTTTATATGTATGAGATCACACTACACTTTGTGTTCTTATGGAAACAATGCATCAGCATCAAGTTTATATAATCACTTTTGTTTTCAAGTTGCATTTGTAATAAGTTAAAAAAATTAAAGCATTTCCTACCTAAATTAAGCAAAAGCTTTTGTTTATTCATACAAAAGCACGCAAAAGAAACAAAGACTCGCCGGCAAAACAAATGATTTTTTTTATAATACAATATGATAAAACAGAAGATGAAATTTCTTTTGATTTTCTCAATGTAAGTAATAAAGCATTGGTGAAATCATAGCTAAAAGCAAACAAAAAGAAAAAAATTATTGACAATTTTTCTAATAATCCACTTTAAAATACTAATCAATGGAAAAATAACAATGTACGTATATTAAACTTTCAACTTTAAGACTTTGCTATTCCAAATTCGAAGTTGGATGCAGGTACATTCGAGAACAAATTATTTTGGGGGTAAAAGCAATAGACTTTGGAAGAAAATTAAATCCAATCCATTATATTTATAAAAGATTTTAAAAATTAATTCGAAGACTGTGTTTCGTAACGATTTACAAAAGTTTTAGAAAATTATCTTTACTCAATAACGAACATCATACTGATACAGTAAAAAACCTACAACTAAAAAACTAGAAATACCATTCCATCTTCAAGACAACTGCTGTCACTAAACATTGTCAAAATTTTATAAAAATTTCTAAATAAATAATGACCCTTCAAAAGCGTTATTTTCAAAACTGTCACTGAAACTAACAACTTCTTCCACGTTTAACATAAAAACATATTTTGTAACATTTTTAAAAAAAATAACGATCCCTGGTGGCAGAAAATAAAAATAAATATTTTTCTGTACCGGTACCAAATTGAATTTTTTTTTTATATATTTTCATCTCAATTTAAACAACAAAAAAACAACAAATTTTAATTTATTTTTTAATTTCGAAAAAATTTTTTTTTCTTTTAAATTTAATTTAGTGCATCGACTTTTGAGTAATTTGTTTGTTTTTATGTGTATTTTGTTTTGCAGCGTTAACGGATTGGGGGTTGGTGCGGGTTGAGTCTCGTAAATTACAAGCCGGATTATTAGAATTCCAGACAAATTCAAATTAGCTTATCTAATCGCGAGAAGTTTCATGCCCGCCGGTTTATGGGTGCAAATTGCCCTTCGCTCCGTCAACGCGCGAGCAATTAATGAAACTTATTTTTAAAAAAGAAAAAAAGAAGAAAAAAAACCAATGTATGTATGAAATAATAATAAAAATGTGAGAAAAAAACGTCAGCATATTTCTTTTTCTCTAAAGGTGGAGAAGAGAGAATAAAATAGAAATTTAATTTAGTTGTAGAGTTGTGACGTCGTTTTCAATGATTAATGATGATAAAAAATAAATTTATAATTTTTTTTTTATTATTTTTAATTTTTTTTTAACCTGATAACGTCATTCGAATTTTTTAAAATTTTAACTGGAAGAGTTGATTTTCTAAAAATATTAATAAATCTCTTCCAATCTTTAAACCCTCGTAGCTTTAAACGATGTTTTTGCAACTTCGACCAGATCAAACTCAGAAGTCAACTTCAACTAGCCACTGACCCAAAACTCAGACCAATAGAAAATGACCACTAATCTAGAGAATTACCCACCAAAACAGAATAAACAATAGGTAGGTTCATTTATTAATAAAACATTGTAAAATCTAGCGCAAATAAGTGGTCATGTGTAAATTTCTCATTTACCTTGATCTAACTCGAAAAAAATGGCTGCCAAAAGTATGTAAATCTAATTTTTAACCAGTTTAAACAATAGTTACACAAGTGCAAATTACAAATGAACCCACCTAAAACCTTCGTTTCAAATCAAGACAAATTGCATACTCAACAAGACATCATTAGCCATACAACGTCAGATTAAGTACCGTAGCGCCCTCTACATATCTTCAACTTTTTAAACTAAATTATTCACAAGTCAAGATTAAATAATTCACCAAATATTTCAGACTAAACACTATAAATTATTCTCCATCTTTAATTTTACATGAAAGTCTCAACTTACTCAAAAACCAAGAAAAAAACTAACTATGGCAAACAAACTGAATCAAAACGACAAGTAAGGTGCGCCATAAGTAAACAAAGCCATGTTACCTTTTCTGAGCATCCTTTTCATCTTTAATCAAATTAGTCACAGGAATTAACTCAAATTACTATAAACAAAAGATGACTTGACAATTAATTTATTCAACAAACTTTAAACATGTAAAATTAAAACTGATACTTATTAAAGCTAAGACGAAGTTGATCAATTATTAAAGAGTGACATCAAAGTACTAAATATTTATTCAGCAGATTAAAATTTATTTTATTCATCAATTCCAAATGACTAAATTAAATTGCACAAAGTGAACACAAAAGTGAATGTTTCCTTTAACTTTAACTTCAATAATCTGTTTTCAAAAAACAATTTATAAATCTAATTTAAGATGCACCTGCATAGGAATAAATTACTTTTACCTTATTTTTCAAATTCCCAAGCATAAACAAGACATTTTTTTCTTTAAGAGGAAATTCTTAGTTTTTGAATAAAAGATGATGTTAAAGGAAAAAGGAAAAAATATACCTTTTGAGTATTGAGAGTAGAAATGCAAATTCCACAAGCTTAAAACCACCTTGAATAATTCTCTTGCACATTTGTATTCATCATTTCCAGCATTTTCGCTTTATTTTCTCTCAAAGCACTTAAAGATGATATTTTTTCTATTTCTATTCTGTTTTTTTTTTTTTTTGTTTGCAGATAGAAATGGCTTTGAGTGAGTAAAAAGATCAAATGTTGTATTATTTTTGCATGGTTTTTAAGGTGATCGTAACATATGTGTAAATCTTTTCTAATTTTGGCAATAGATGGCGCTATAGACGCGATATGTCTGACGTCATAAATTAAGATAAGAATTAAGATAAGTCAGGATTTTATTGAATTTGTTTTTAGAAATTGTACTTGGACACGATTAATGTATTTTACGATTTATATAGTTGTACAGAATTTTAATGATTCTTATAATAAACGATTCAAAATTTTATGAGATTTTCAAATAAAGATTTTGATCTGTCAATCATATTTTTTTAAATATATTGAAACCGCGAGTAACGTATTCGCTTATAACATAAGTAAACCCTGTTATAACGACTGTAAAAGTGTTATAAGCAGATACTCGGATATACAAGTGTATACAACGTCATTCTCAAGCCGGTCCTTCCTTACAAAAACGTTATAAATGGATTCCACTGTATATAATCCTTCAAGTAAAAAACAGAGAAAAATATATTTTTCAAATAAATTTTTTCTTAAAATTAGCGACATCTATCGCTAAATTCTCGAAAAATATCAGCTTTCTTCTCAACAACCCAAACTTCCCAAAATTCCAAAATTCCCACTACCCAACCACCACTACTAAAAAACTTAAAAAATTTAAAATTCCCACACCAAAGCCTCATCTAAAAAACCCACCCACTCGAACCCCTCACTTATTAGATACCCAGGAAATTCCATTCCAACTGTACCGTACACCAAACAGATGTAAAACTTTGCCACATACCTGTGACTATTATTCTTCCAGGTGTGCTGAGTCTCGACTCCCCGGTGAGTTTGTGCAGGGTCTCGCACCTGAAACTGACCGATCCGTCAGCCGTGTCCACGTCTTGAATGTAGAGTTCACCCGCAGAGGTTTGCACGTAGCGTTTGTCTGTGAAAAATGTGGAAAAAGTTGAGCAAAGTTTTAGTTGCATGATAAATGAGTTCACCTTGAGCACTCGACTCATTAAGAAAGGGAAAATGTAGCTAGAGAAATAATTAATTTCCCCACCTTAATGGAAATATTATATTTTGTAAATTAATAGCGGTGTTAGTGCCATCTGCTGTTGAAATTGGAATTAATCAATCAAACAAAAGGGTGAAAAAGACGTCGAGCTGCAATTAGGTCAAGCATTTGTCAACAAGAAAGTGCTGCGAATGATTCCATTAATAAAAAATAGCGACCCAAAAACATTTTTGCTTTTAGTAATGGTGGATGAAGTTGGTGGGTTAAAATGTAATCTCCTGTTTGATAATTTTGTGTTGGAATTTTATAGGAAAAAAAGTTGGCTGTAGAGGGCGTGCTTAATGATTTCCACATTTATAGACTAACTTAAAAATGACAAAACATACGGTAATAAAAGCATCTAATTTACAAGTTAGAAACAGTAACACTAAAAAATAACAATTTCTAGTGAAAATCTTTAGAACTTCAATTTTTTCCAACTTACGCTCAGTCAAGAAAAATTTCTAATTCCAAAATCTGGCTCTAGGGCACGAATTTTTTTTAAATTTCACATCAAAAATCAGCTAAAACAACACAAAAATCGTAAAAATAAATGCGCTCCTAGTGAGTGCTTTTAAAGCAAAAAAAATATATTTTTAAAATAAAATTTAATAAAATCCCATAAAAACTAAAAATTAAATTTACCTACAGTATTTAGCATTCATAAATAATAGAAAATCATACATTAAACATTTCTTTCTTCACATGTCGTATTTCTAATCTCATTTGCGATTAGTATTCGCTCTTTCGTAAGCAGTTTACAAGATATTTCCATTTAATTCGCAAAACTTATGTTATTGGAGCATATTTTGCTGACTATAAAGCTAAACTTTAAAGGAGTTCGAAATTTAATCAATAAACACTCAAAGTGCAGTGTTGATGAGCGAAATTAAAAGAAAATGTAGTGCCAATTAATTGTTCCCACTTAAATCGAATCCAGTTGCATCAAGATGCCGGCTTTAATAAATTCGCAAACCTGTGTTGCATCAATGCAATGCGGAAAAGCACCGATCATTTTCGGCGGCTTCTTTGCGCGACTCAAGTTGTTGACTCTTATTTCATGAAATCGATCCAATTCGAGTCAACGGATTCGATACTCGAGTTTTGTTGGAGTTTGGGAATTCCGGCGATTTTGTAATTAACTTTTAAAGCAAGTAGCATCGATTTCTTCGAGTTTGAAATAGAATATTGTAGAAAAATTATGGTTAATAAGGAAAAATAAAATTGTAACTATAAAAATAATTTTAGCCGATTTTTCGGGGTGAAAAATTAATTATTAGATAAAAATTTAAAATTCAGAAAAAACATGTTTAAAATCGATAAAGGTTAAAACATGTTGAAGTTTATAAAAATAAAAAAAATTGGTAATAAAATTGGAGAATCGATTACACATGTTTTAAAAAAAAATTGATAAATAATAATTTAAAATCTGAAAAATCGATAATTTTTTTAAATTTACTTTAAATCTATAAATTGCCGTTAAAAAATCTGAAAAAATCAATAGCCTAAATTATAATCTAAAACTGTGGTCTACCGGTACAATTAATAGAAAATCTTCTAAAATAACTAAAAAACTAATGAAAAACATTTAAACCAATTTAAAAATTATCTTAAATTCCATCAAAAAATTCAGTTTTTCCACTTTAAAAACACCCACTTTCACCTTTAAAATAAAAATCCGCAAAACCTATCAGCACCACCACCGAATTCCCCAGACGAATCGTTAAACCGGTGTCGATTTGTCTTAATGACGCGCAAATGAGGCTAAAGATCCCAAATTATTCTTCAGAGGTAATGATTTGAGTGCTTTTTACTTGAGTAACAAACAAAAGTAATGTCTAGTAGCGATTCGTGTCGCAATTTAGACCCAGCGTCGCGAAAACAGCTGACGATTCATTTCCTCCCTCCAAAACTCTCCCTTTTTATTTTTTGTCAAGTCATTCGTTTCCGAATGAAAATTCAGTTTGCAACAATTTATGATGATGCGCACTCACCTTTAAACGCGCGTTAAATTCTTTCAACGCCCCATACAAAAATAAAAGTATTTTTTCTCAAATCTCAAATTCAATTTTTGCATTTCGACAAATGTGATTGCATCACACGTTCCGTTGATTTACAACTGAACCTGCCGCGAGCGAATGTAAAACAAACGCTAATGGTATCTTTTATAAATTTTTAAATTTTTCTAACGTTGCCACAACAATGGTAACAACCGTTTCATTTTGAAACCAAATACGTGATACAAATTTGTGGGTGTATACAGTATTTACATAATGGAACATACAATAAATGTAATAATTTATGACTGGTAAATAATTAAAGTTTGGCGTCTTATTTTTCTAACTTAAAACTTTATTTTATTATTTTTTTTATTTTTGTTTGAATCAAATTGTTGTGATGTCAGTGATTAGCATAAACATAAAATTTAAATAAATGAAAAAAAAAATGATTATGAAATGATGTAATGACATCAAATTCACCTCTGTAATGTTAAAATAACGCAACTTAAACATTAAAAACATATTTATATTTAAGTATCAAAACTTCTACAAATAATAATAATAAAAAAACTTAAAAATGAGAAATTTAGTGAGGATTAATTTTTTTTCCAAAAATTAAAATTAATTTCAAAGCGGTGAAAGACGAGTATAAATTTCAATTATTTAGAATCACCATCACTTGATAGTGTTGATAAAATTCACATGGCATTAAAAGTGCCTTTGAGTAGTTTATTGCACGTGCGCAGGTCGGTGGCTGGTGCGCGAGAAAAACGCGCTTGATTTACTCGTAGATATGGGTTATTTATCCATGTCTATGATTTACTGGACAGAGAAGCAGATGCAGCTGTAATTTGTCTGAAAATCAATGGACACCGCTAATAAGAGTAAAAGTGCACTAAAGAGTGAAGTGCGTAATGAGATCTTTGAAGATTTGTGGAAATTTCACTTTTTTTTTTCATATTTCACGCCCTCTGGTGAAAAAAATAACAGAAATGGCATTATAAAAATTTAATTTTATATCAATTTAAGCTGTGTAAAATGACACGATTTAATATGTAATTTTTCACTATCTAAAAAAAAAATTATAAAACTGGAAATGATATTAAATTGCATTTATTTATGGGTTAGAACACCACTTCCGGTTTAGTTACACAGCCATAACGTTTTACAAGCACCTACCATGTGTGGGTAGCTACAACTATCTAAAAGCTATCTAAAACAAGAAGCGGTATTTTAAATCGCTTTAAATGATTAAAATTAACTCCCAGTTGCTACATTTTCCCATAAAAAAATGAAAAATATAAATAAAAAATCTTACCTGGCACGACTGTTGAATAGGCATTCGTGTCTTCCACCCGAACCCACGACGTCACCACGACGTAATCTCTTACGAAACTAGGAATGTGGCATTTGAGAACTGCGGTGTTCCCCAATATGACGAACTCGTCATAAACTTGCACTTCAAAATACTGATTTACAACTAAAAAAATAAAACAAAAAAATAATTAAATATAAAAAAATGACAGCTGAGCAAACGCAAATGAAAACATTTTAACCTTTCGATTATAAACCATGTGGACAAGTTTTCCACAAACCCAAATGTAAATAGAAAAAAAATAATTTCTTTAAGAGATTATTTTTCCCTTTTGAACTTTGTAGTTATATTAACAATCTACGTTCTACCCAAATTTTGTTTTAAAATTATTATTAGTAATAAAGTTATAGCTCTTGCAAATTTTTTGCCCCTTGAAATCCTATGAGAAATGTTTAGTTAAGCTGCCCAGTAAAACAAAGGGGAGAGTAAAAGGTATGAGTGGGTAATGACCTACCTTCAATCTCTCCCCTACAAAGGGCGGGGTGAATAGGATCAGGTTAAAAAGGGCTGTCAGGATTGGTCTAATTATACCCCCTCTATTGGCAAACAATAGAAAATTATTTTTAGCCCTCAATGGCGCTTCAGCTCCGAGGTAAAAATTTTAAAATCAACCAGTCCTTTTGGCCCATAGGCCATAATCGATGTAGGATTACGTATTCGAAAGGTTAAGTTTTACAGAAAAGCCCAACATCGCAAAAGTTCTGACCCCAGTCACTTTTTGTGTAAAAATATTTTTTAACGTATTTTGTTCATTGCAGACATTTACAAAAGCTCTTTCAAACATTAATCAGATAATAGTGAACTAAATTTTACAACCTTAATAATTATAATGATATTCATGAAATTTTACGACTTCTCGGCAACGAGACACTTGAGGATTGTGTGGCTGTTATCTGAGACAGGTTCCCTTTCTGTAAAAAATGGCCTCTCCTCTTTATTTATAACTCGCAACATTTCATAGACTCAAACTTCTTTTTTATATTTTATCAAGGGAACCATAATACACAATATCTGCAACTATTCACCATCACAAATCCCAAACAAGGCAAAAAAGACGTATAAATATGTATTTTGCATTTTAAGTTCGCGCCACCAAATTAATACCGCGAGCCTCGTCTTGGAAAACAATTTATTTCCGTCCGTGTTTTGTATTCAATTTTTAAAAAAAAATAAATTTGTGTGAGAAAGTTTCATATTTTTTTAAGAGTTTAGAAAATGAAGTTTTGTCTGCATTGCTTCGAGTTGTTCATCATTGTGTGGAAAACGTAAATTTGGGAGAATGGCGGAAAAAATTGTGGCTCTCAGAAGAAACACAAATCTAGTATTGCATAAATAATAAAATATAAATAAAGATAAAAAAGTAGATGGAGTTGTTCTGCCTTTTGTTTGTGGTAATAAATTTTTATAAATTTATTCAAGATGTAGTTGTTGTTGTTGTTGGGTTTAAATCAAATTAAATTGATGGTTCAAGTTTTCGAGAGTCGGAAGATCTCGGTTAATCTTGGGTTTTTTTTAAACTTGTGTTATTGGGTGAAGGGGAAAAGTAAAATGGGATTTCAGGTTGGTTTAAGAGTTCAATGTTTGTAATTATAAGCAAAAGAGAAGTGCGACTTCTTATTTTGAAGTGGGTAAAAATGCATTTCGGGTTAAGTTTGGTACTTAAATACCAAAAAAATGCCAAATTTTATAATTTAATGTCAGTTTAGTAACAATTGTAATCACCTGTCAAATGGGCAGTGCCAATTGAAAGATCAAAATTACGGTACCGTACTTTAATTAGAATTTGTGATAAAATAGTACTTCCGGTAAATTTAGTATTTGGAAAATTTAAAAAAACACAGGAAATTACGACAGTCTAAATTTTAAAGCTCTACTTAACATCTCTAACTTCTACTAACATAATTTAAAAAGAATCAAAAGTAGCACTTCCGGTTAACTTCAATATTTGATATTTGCAAGAACAAAGAAATTTCCAATTGAAAATAATCAGAAACAAATTTTCAAGGATCCAACTAAACCGAAAGTGTCATTTTCACCTTTGCAATAACAACCTCACGCATTTCAAATAGCAACAAATGGCTCGTTTCAGCTTAAAATTCCACAAAACCTCAACAAACTTACACCCGTAATATAAATCCCAAACTGAACCCTCAAACAATAGCAAAAGTAACATCTCTCACTGATGGCAAAGAGCAGAGCTCTGCGACCCCGGAGATGGAATCATTTGTAGCACAGCCGCAGAGAATATCACTATGTGCGCATTCATATAGTTGGAAATGAAAAAAAAGGGCCAAAGGGAGAGAAGAAGAAGATGGTGAAGAGGAAGGAGGAGGAAGAAGAGTTGATGAAGTAAGGAAGAAAAAGTGTAGTGGCATCGATCTGAAACCTCTCGGTACGAATAAATGGAAAGTTTATACACTGGCCTTGAATATTTATCAGAGCGAAAAGGAAACCAACTCCAACTTGAACAAGTTGCCAGAAACGAAGGTAATTCATTTCCTTATCTCTTTTCTTACATTAACTCCTTATTTTTACGACTTTTCTAACACATCGTCATCACATGATTAATGATCCTCAAATTGTTTTTCTTTTTTCATTTTTTAATGTACAAATTTATGGTTGAATTTATTCAAAGCTTTGATATTGAGTTCTATGAGTAAGGAAATAGGAATGGGTGCATTCAATTTAAATTGTGATGAAAAAAGAAAAAAAATTAAAAGGAAATATTAAAATGTGAAGATGTTTTTAAAACTGGTGGTACGCAACAGAAACTCCGGCAGAAAGAGGCTTCCCTTTCATGCGGGCGTGTTCAGCAGTGAAGCGAACTGTACCGGATCAAAAGGCGACCGTCTTTTTTCAGCTGTGTTACAAACATTTCTCATAAATGGGTGTAGCCCCGACTGTAGCCGCTTCGTTGACTCTCAAATAATTGCCAAAGAAACGAGAGAAATGAAAAAAAAATAAGCGGAAAGAGGAGCAGAATGCGAGAGATGACGATGCAGTTGAAACGATGCATTTATCGTTATCAAAAAATATAACGTTACAAAATTTAATAGATAAATGTATCGTTTTTCAGTCAATTATATCGATTCCGTTATCTGTTACTGATGTTATTGGGTGTCACTGTATTGATTATATGTATTTTTCTAATAGGCCAGAAGCAAAAGTCACGAAGAGCGTTAATTAAGGGCCCTTGACATTTTCAAGAGTCCATATGGTGGTGTTACGACAGCTGACCCTAAGTTTTGAAAAGTGTAGTTAAACCAGAATACCCTTAAATCTACGTTCCAGATGCGCTTTTAGTGGTAAGGCCAGGAGCAAAAGTCGTGAAGAGCATTTAGTAAAGGCACTTCCGGTTGAGAAGGTCTCTTGAAATTTTAAGAGTGTCACATGTTAATATTAACCCCTGCGATCCTAAATTTTGATGCATTTATCTAAACTAGAAGTGCCCTAAATCAATGCTCCAAATTGGCTTTTAATCATCGATCATTAAAATAATGCATAAAATTGAAAAATAAATGAAATTAAAGTTAAATTTTATGTCAAGTAACTAGTAAACATGTTATCCATCTACTACTGATCTCTCTTCAATTTATGAATTACCTGGACAACGAATATTAGAATAATGTCACATCAATTTGTGCGCTATTCAATAACACACAAATTGACGCTTTGTAATTAAAGAAGAACATCAACTTTGAAACGCAATTTTCAAAACTAATTCAATTTACACGATAGAAAATTTAAAAATTAAATAAAAATTGGGAAAAAAAAAATAAAGAATTTCATATAAGCAGTCGTTCCTTCCTGATTGAAATACGTTTTCCTGTTTACAAGCTTAAAAAAATTTTAAAAAATAAAAGAGATTGTTAGCTAGAACCAATCTAAAGATCGATGCTAAAAGAATTACCTTTCTTATTGCGTGAAAACGGCCAAACGAGAAAGGAAAGAAAAAACGCTATTTTTTCTTTATATTGCACGTCAAAAATTCGTCAAAATAAAGTTACATTTTTCAATGTACAAAATTGGAATTCAACTTTAAATTGGTTACATTTTATCAGAAATTAAAGGTAAAGTGAACCAAATTTTTTTTCTTCTTAGAAATAAATATTTTCATTAGTCATCATAAACATTAATTTAATACTTTAAAATAATCTTTGATTCATTAAACTTAGTGCAAAAATATCTCAAAAAGTATTTTACTATAGTTTGTCATCTGTGAATTGCATTTGAGAAACTGCCTAAGCTAAAATCACCAAACCTAGCTGCCCCTTGTAGCATGAACTGGCTGTAAGCATTCACTAATTTTAAGTTGAAGTATTGCAGGTAATTCATGCTGCAAGGGGCAGCTAGTTTTAGTGACGTCCACGCTAATGTTTCTCCAACTTCTAAAGGTGCGTTTACACTTAAACTATTTTCGATGTTCGATTTTGTAAAAAAAAAAAAAAAAAAAAAAAAAAACTTACAAAATTGACCATTTCTACGTGCACTATCTCAACAAAGAGAACGATATTCAAAAGCGAGCACCATACCCATGCGCTTTTGTTGCTTCTAGTAAACTGTATGGTTCAAGTGCGAAAAAATTTCTTTCCTGATGCCACGTGAAAAGGAAAAAAACCAATCAACATTAAAAATTCAACAACAACTCGCTACAACAAGAGAGTAAAAATACTTGTGTGCGCGATTGTTATGTTTGCGAGTTTTTGCACATGCTATAAAGTGTAAGTGACACATTTTTTCCGCACGAGTTTAAAAACAAGTCTTAGTGTAAACGCACCTTTAGCACGATAATCTTTAACGAACCACCCGAACATGATACAGATCTCAATTTTACCTATTACTGTATCCATAGTGCAAAAGCATACAATAACAAATTACACGCTTCATTTACCACACTTTTGGTTAAGGATTAATTACAGTTACACATAATTTAAAATTTTATAAACATTTTGAACTTGAGTATATGATAGTCCGATAAGAAATTTTTTTAATATTTAAAAAAAAAAAACCCAATTCGTTTACAGGACGAAAGTTGAATTAAAATATTGGATAAAATGCAATTTACAGTTACAAGACACAGGTTTGAGCGCAACGAAGCACGCAAACTTAACTCAGTTATTGGAGAATCCATCGAAAACAAGCTTCATTTGATTTAACATTCTCTTCCTGTTGGACTCGCACCACGAATTCATTGTAATCAAATATTTATGATCTAATTATGGCTGAAAATCCGCTTTCTTTTCTTACTTATCCTTGTCCAATTTGATTAAAAGCCAGTGAAGAGAAGCAGAAACAAGAAACTGCGATTATTTATCTTCATTTATACTGAGCATCTTTGCCTGTGTCATATTTAAAATGTAAAAGCAGAGGAATGCATGTCGGGGATGGGAGAAAAGTGCCGGGGGAAGGGGAGAAAAAGCACCAGAGACTTTTGGTCACTGATTCTTCGAGCAGAACACCATTTGCAGTCAGTGGGGTCCATTCAATGTCCTAATGCCATTTGTCTTTGTCAGCACACGGTCAAAGTGCTGGCACAACTCGATTCCTATCAAGTTAAGTGCACGAGAGCTTAACGCCGCAGTTACACAATTCAGGAGAAAAGGTCAGTTTGGCGTCTACCGTACGAAAATGGAAATAAAAAAATAATAAAAGTGGAATTTGGGTTTTAAAGTCATTTTGGGAAAGATGTGTTTCCAAAAAGAAGAAAATCGCGCTTAAATCGCTTTATAGTTAGTTTATAATCAAAACGAATTGAATTTTGAAGTCAAATTGACGAATGTTTCTATGTTATTTTTATCATGTAGTTTCATGAGAAATTCTCGATTATTTCATGGTTTAAAGAAAGAGTTGTTTTTTAAAAGGAAATTCAGATAGGTAATGCTCATAATTTGCTTGTTTTGATATTTTGATGACGTAAAATGAGCAAAATTGAATTTGTATCTATTTATATACCGTAAAATAAAGTAACTTTGAACAATTGTTTCCATTTTTTGATCTAAAAACTTTAAAATACTAGGCCAGATTTCTAATATTGGCTCTATATCATTAAAAAAAATTCCTGGCGTTTACCTTCATAATTCTTCAAAGTTACTCTCCATTCTTATTACTTTAAACAATAAATTTTTTTCGTGGTTTTCAATATCACATTTCAACTAACATACTTTTTAAAAAATTGTAAAAACAATATTTATGCCATTTGTACGCAAAATAATGTAAATTTTTTAAATTAAAACTTAAAAGAGTAACACTGAACAACGAACATGCATTCAAAGTTACCCCAAAATGCTCTCAGAAGTGATTTAATTCAGTATTCTTTGTGTAAGAAATGCAACCATGAGTTTTCAGTAAATGACCTTAAAGTGCTTAGAAAAATTGAACAATGATAATTAAACAAACTTCAAATTAAATTTCTTTTCCCACAGCACTGTATCAAAAATAACCATTTTATACATAAAGTCCTTCTTGAATTTTTTCACAAGATAACACGGCATCACTTAACAACCAAATAATTTTAAAATCACAATCAAATCTTAATCTTAAACATAAAAAATTTAAAAATACAATTTACAATATTATTTCACTAAGAAAAAAACATGCAAAATTTTTTTTTTAATTTTTTAAAAGTTTACCTAGTGATCAAAGTTTCCCCATTTCACAGTAAAATCTTAATCAACTTAACAGACTACCAAAGTCTATTTCCTCCCTCTAATTCCACACAACCCCAACTACAGAAACGACAATATTCTATTTATTTTATTTTATTTCAGTTCAAATTTCCGCTATACACTGGACTTTCCCAAGTTACGACAGCACAGCACCGAAGCACGTCAATTCCAAACGCGCACTTGGCAAGTGCAGAGCATTGAATGATGGCCACCGCACTCAGCTGACACAATGACACGAGTGGCCCGGCATATGTGTGTGCAAGTTCGTTAGCGATAAGACCCGAGAGAAGAGAAGAGAAGAGAAGGGAAGGGAAGAGCAGCGCTTTCTCACCGGGTTTGTTCGACACACCCTCGTGCAGCACGAATCGATATTCATCCCATTAAGTGTTCGCATACGCAGTTTGCCCCAATACATTTCGCAGCCAACTTATTGTGCGCAGTCAATCTCCTCGTGCATCCCTCGCCCCTCGCTGCTTTTACTTTTAAACTGTCCCGATGCAATTTACACCGGAGATAAAAGCTAAGTTAATAAGTGTCTTTTTTCGCCGAGAACGTCGCTTGTTTCTGTTAAATTGCTCCGTATATATCAATGTTTTCGAGGTTGGACTCTTAACTCCTGTTGCTCGTTTGTAAATCACGCGTTCTAACGACCGAAATCGCATTTGTTTCGCCTGGCGAAGTGCGTTTTTAAGTGTTTGAGGTGGTTTAGAGTGAGTGAAATGACACTTCCGGTTTGGTTGATGCGCTGAAAGTTTGTTGGTAATGGATGTGTGATTTAGTCTCTGGGGTTTAGTGGATTTTGGTGCCCACAGGCAACCGGAAGTGCCATTTTAAGTAGCTCCAAGTTGCGGTTTTTATAATTTCTTGATTTGAGAGGATTTTTAAAACCAATTTTTTTTAAATCTGAAGTGTTTACAATCGAATAATTTTACCCATGTAAACACAGTGACCTAAAACATCAGTTTTATTTCTCTTAAATTAAATTGCTATCAATTTACCCAACTACCACTCGGCTTAAGTGTCACTTCCGGTTTTCGTAGAAACTTTCAAACAACTCTGACTTAATATCTTTAAGCTCCCAGGAAGTACCACACGAGACATTAGGAATCACAAACTTAAACTGCCAAATTTGAAAACCACAAATTGCAATTTTTCACTTACAGACAAGCTTTACAATCACATTACGCGGAATTCTAATTACCCATTACCTTTACCAACATTACTAAATAAACCCATTACAATTAAAACGAGCTCCAGTTACTAATAAATATAAATGAATATTTAATTCCATTCCCAGAACGCATGTTTCACATATAAACCAAATGTTAATCGCAATATAAAACTATTGAAAAATCATTTTTGACCTTTCACAATTCACATTTTTAAAGAGCAAAAATTCCTATAGTGAAACACGAGGTTTAATTTTGCAAAGTGCACCTCGTGAATCAATTAAGGAAATTGTAGCTAACAAACCAAGCAAATCCAAATCAGGAATGTTGTTATTTCCCATTAGGTCAGGCGAGAAATTAGGAGTTGGGTTAGAGTGTTTGGCAAATTATTTGTCGAAGGTAAATTAACTGTTGCAGACGAGGGGCATTAGTGCCTCATTATGCACATTTCACCAAGTTGCACCTCATTTTCGTGGCTGCGTTTCTCTCGCAATGAAATGTCACTCAACTCGGGATTCAGCGAATCAAGTGTTCCGCGCACTGAAAACTTGTGAAGTTCTAATTTAAACTTTCTTGTTTTTTTTTTTTTTTGTATTGTTGATTTAGTACCGTGTTTCTCGATTTAAAAACGCACCTCGAAATAAAAGCGAAAATTTGAACTTCATTTTATTCATTTTTCTTAACGCTATGTAGTTTAGTTTGTTTGTTATTTATGCAAATTTTGTTTAAACCCATTTGCATATTATAATTTGAACAGTTTCTAACCCACATTAAAACTAGTCAAATGTTGCACACATTTGAGTACTTCCGTTTAAATTTCAATTTTGGGATTACAATTTCTTGGGGTGAAGTCAAACCGAAAGTGGCATTTTTAAACAATTTCAAAGTAGTATGTGGCACTGTAAATTTTTGTTTAAATTAATATTTTTAATTTCAGAAGATTCAAATTTAATCACAAACCCAAAAAATAATGAAAAAATAATAAAAGTTTTAAAAAATGTCAAAAAAGACATTCAATTAGATGTCAAGTAAACCAATAATGTTTTTTTTTATTTTATTATTTGTGGTATTGTTTTATCTTTTGTATTGTTTCAGTTTGCGCATGACCGTAGTTATTTGCTGTCGATCTTAAAACCCACTTCTCTATTTCTTACTCTTTTTTATTCTTTGAAGCGTACCAATTACCATTGAAAAGGAAAATTCACTTCCATCAGAGTAAAGAAAGAAAAAAAAATTAAAATAGTTTTTTTCTTGTATGAAAAAGAAAAATGAGAATGGAACTGACATCAATTAATAATTCTCGAGCCAATTCCCAGAATTAAATTGAAACTTTATTATCATTAGTCATGAAATACCCCTGAAAGAATAATGAGAAAAGCTTTTCATCTTTCTTAAATTCAACTAAGCAATTAATTAATTTAGTCTAAGCATCAAAATCTTGTCGTATCACAACAGAGTAGACGAATTGAGATAATTATGGACAATAAGAATTGAGAATTAGAAAATTCATCACGAAAAGTAGAAATGTTTTCAATTTTTAATTTTGTAATTTTTTTTTGTAAAGTTGTAATCTTCATAAACTTATCTATAAGCATTAATATCTAATATAATTTTATTTTCGTTATGTTAAATTTTGCGTTTTTATTAATTTTTAATTTATATTAAAAGCTACAGTAAAAATATTAAAATGAAAAAATTCCTTTTAATTTTATTTAATTTTATTTTAATAAAACATTATTCTAATCTCCATTTGTTTTGTTTTTATTTACTATTAAATTTTTTCACTCTTTGATAAGAAAGATTCTGCTATAATGTAAAAAATTTATTAGAAGTTTTATTCAGTTATTAACATATTTCTTTTGTTATACATTTCTAAACTTTCAATTTAAAATTTTATTAAAATATCAAAAAAATTTAAATAATTTATTTCAAACACACATTTCCAAGTAACTATTTTATTTTTGATTTTTGATTATACCATTAAGTCATAAATTCAACTTTGATTTTCAACAAATAAAAAAAATATATATAAAATAATTCCCTATCTTCAAGAGAAGAATGAATGGTGAGTGTTCTTGGGTTATTGATATTTTCTTCAGAAATGGAGGTAAAATGATTGTGAGACCCAAGTTGGG
>JAQFZP010001555.1:0-18584 GCA_034695745.1 Geophilus truncorum
TCAAGGAAATTGCCTTTTTCTTTTTTGAAATATTTTTTTACAAACAAAGGCACTTGTTTTTGGTCTCGCAATGTTTGTCTGACTACGTGACAAATATTATTTTTTCTCCAGTTTTGAAGTCGCGTTATTTTCAATCTCAGCTGATTACAAAATTACTCGAAAAAAGTCTCGCTGTTGATTATTGTTGAAACTGTTGTTTCTATTAACTCATCACACATCTAAGTATTACGAAATCACTCTACAAGTTGTGCACCCTGAAATGGAAACTCGTGAATTTTAAGAGCAGGGCAAACGTTTGAGATTGATTATCTCGAAAACTATTTTTCTTAGGAACAAGAAATTTAGTGCAAATTGAAGCTGCTTTTGAGCTCTTTATTTTAGCATTTTTTTTGCAAAACTTGATGTTTTTATTTTGCTCAGTAATTGGAATAAATAAAACACAATGTGGACATAAGTTTGGAAACTGCATTTTTATTGGACATAAATATAGAAACTTTAGAAATAAATGGGATTAATATTTTGTGGTATTCCCACGATTACAAATTACAGCTTGAATCCTGTTTGGCATAGATGAACATAACTTTTGGCACTCATCTATTGAAATATTTTTCCAAATCGCAGTAACATGGAAATATCTTGGAAAAGTCATGGAAATTTATTTTATATTTCTAGTAGACACCCTGTTATCTTTATACAGTATAATTATTATATACAGTAGTTAAATTTACATTCCTTTTTCTTTTCTGACACTAAGCCTACAGCCACATCCAATATCAGGCACCGACATCCCAGAAAGCATAACCTCTTACTTTAATGATGTCCAGTTAAATTGATATCCGTTTGACATCCATAAGCACTTATTTTTTTTTACAAATTAATGGCACTTAAAGTTTATTTGACAAGTTTCAGACGTTTTTTTATTTATTTATTAGGCGTCTTCGTCGTCAAAATACCGCAGCATTTCCATTTGCTTTCCATTGATCGGTTTGGCTTTCGGATGAGTGTAGATGTTTCCAGATGGTGCAGATGGAAGATTTATTCTAATAACTGGATGAACCATAACTGGCAAAATTTTCACATTTCTTAGGTTGATTTTCGATATGGATGGTAACAAAGAGAGTTTTGGTATTCGGGGTATTGGTGGTATAGGTGGTATAGGTGGTAGCGGTATTGGTGCTATAGGCATGAATTTGACTGGTGGATGCATGTATATTTTGTTGCTGCTTCCATAATATATTTTGCTCATCATACAGTCAGTGCCAAGCACTGAAATTGTCAACTGAAAATATAAAAATATTAATCTATTGTAATTTTAATACTGTTTGCAGAAGAATTTCTAGTTGCAATTAAGTTTAGTAAGTACTGAAATGTGGGTTGAAGGGTTTAAAAACACTAATTTATACCTGTAAAGTTTGAAAATCGCCGTTTGAGAAAGTTTAACATATCGGAAACCTTTTTGTAGAAACCTCAAAAGGATTGAATTGCCAGTCAGATATTGTCAGTCAAATGCTCTGTTTGTCAATATTCTGATTCAAAAAAATAATTCTTGAAAAAGGTTTCACAACATGAAACCGAAACGTCGAATCTAGTTCTAAGTAAGAACGAATTTACTATGGTGTGCAAAGGCACTGAAGTTTGAATTTTCGAATTCGTTTTTCGATTTCGTTTTAATTTATTACGCCATAACGGTCCGAGGCAGTTTTTGAAATATAGTTTTTAAACTTACGCGAAAAAAAATTTTGCTTGCACTTTGTAATACAGTCAACTCTGTTATATCCGGCCATAGTAATATCTGGCCACTTCTTTTATCCGGCCAAAAGTTCTGTACCCAAACCATTTCAATGTCGCACTATACTAATTACTCTCTTTTATCCGGCCACCTTCTATATCCAGCCACCAGCCACTGGCCGGTGGCCACAGAGTAGAAAAAACTTCCTTATATCTGGGCAAACTGTTTTTTTCCGTGTTGTCGCATTGATTTGACGTCATTCTAGCTTCTCATTTACTCATTTACTCGTTTATAAATGGTGCAGGTTGAAAAACAAGACTGCGCATGTCTTGTTTTGCAACCTGCGACATCTATAAACACATACGGTAGATGATAAAATTAAGTAAGATTTAGTACCGTAAGCTAAATATACAACTAAATATGCAGTATATATTTATAAAAACTCTCATAACCGGCCATTATCGGCTAATGACTGAATGTCCGGATATAAGAGAGTCACTCTTGTATCCGGCCAATTTTGCAGAACCCCGCCTCTGTCCGGATATAAGATAGTTGACTGTATAGTGCAATAAAAACGCAAACAAAACATCGCACAAGTATTTTTACTCTCGAGGGTTTTTAACGCGAACTGTTGTTGAATTTTTAATTTTGATTGGTTTTTACTTGTCATGTGGTGCATCTGCCCACTAAACACAGAAATATGCAAAGATGTAAAGAGCGTGTGATGTGTGAATGATATAAAATTCACACTGCAGGCAGTAGTCATAATGGGTGTACTAAGTGGGTTGGTTCGTTTATTATTTACACATGTGTAAAATTTAGTGTAAATAAGATGTATTATGTAAATTTCTCATTTTTTCTGATCTATCTCGAAAAAAAATGACCGCTAAAAGTGTGTAAATTTCATTTTAAACGATATTTACACAAGTGCAATTAAAAAACGAACCCACTTACTCTTTAGACACCTCTTAGTTACTTTTTGGTTTAAATTTACGTAGAATATTTATGGGTGTGCGACAGCGTTACAGGACAATTAGGTGTAAATTAATTCACTTATTTCTGTGTGTATGAAATGACCAAAAGCAGCCACAAACATGTTACATATGTTACTATGATTAATAAGAACTTTGTTTGAAAAATATAACTTTCCCACAACTAGAATTAAACCACATTAAGAATTCACTTTTAAATTACTCTCATTGTCAGTGATCATAAATTGCAATCATTTAAACAAAAATTACCACTTCTTTAAGAAGAAAACAATATTATCACTATGTAAAATCTATTCATTTTTTCCATTTCTCTTTTATTCTTTCAACTTCATTAATATTCATAAAATGTAATGTGAGGAAGAGACAATTTTGGTCTCAGGATTGAGGAAAAGTTAAGAGCTTGTTTATAACATCAAGATGGTAAATGGGTTCAATGACTCATTTATTTCTAGGTAATATGAGAAGTAAAAGTAAGTTGAATGAAAGTGATTAATTTCAGTTTTTCCTTTAATTTCAGAATTTTTTTTAAATTATAAATTGGGATTTATATATAAATTTTTAACTACCGGTATTAAATTATATTAATTTGTTACATAGATAAAAATGAGTTCATGTAAGAATGAAATTGAATTATAAATATTTTGCAATATATAAATGATACAATGAACTCTTTTTTTTTTTTTTTTTTTTAGTTCAACCCCATTACATTACATTTGGTGCAGGAAATGCAAATGTGTCATCTTTTGTACATTGTCATACTTTTCTACTTCAACACCTGTTTATCTGGTGAAATTACAATTAAATTCTATCTATTTAATAATGTCAAGTGAGAAATTTTTTTTTTTTAATTTTTAAACCCGTTATGAATTTCTGGGGCACTAGGCTAATGTGGGTAGGGACCCTAGATTTGTTGAATTCCAGGATATTCACAATTTAAACCCATCACATGGGTGGTATAAGTCAAGAGTTTTTCTCAGAATAAAAAAGTTTAAACGTGAACATTTTTTCAAGATGAGATAACTTAAAAATCGCTATTTTCTGTTGTAATTCTACCAGAAATTTTTAGAATCTTTTGTATATGGAGTGCATAAAAAATTGTTTAGAATTTACACAATAAAATACTGAATTGTTAGCAGTTCAATAATATTAATAAAAATAAATTATTAGAGCAAATATAGTACTTAAAAAAAAACAATAAAAATTTGACATTAAAAATGAATCAATTGAATGCTTATTGGTGGCATGAAATAATTTGGTTTTTAAAGCTTTTGTAGTTTTTTGAAAATAGTTTTTCTTCATATTTTGTGTATCAAAAACTGTTTTTTTTTTTTTTTTTTAAATCACAAAAATTGTAGGTAAAATATTAAAGCAGTGACCTCTTTAAAAAATGAATTATTTTAAAGTAAATGTAACTTGCTTATGATTTTATTTTAATAATTTGATTTTGGTTACAAGTACATTGTGCACAATGTCAAAACAATCTCAGTTAGATTCGATATTTTTTATGTAACAAAGACATGAGAAAGAAACATGTTACTGTATTTTTATTTTTTAATTATTTTTTTTATACTTTATCAAAATTAAATATCCATTTACTCTTCGACTACTGACCTGCGTACCATATGTAATTAATGTCAAAAGCTCCAGTCTTAAAATACAGAATTTTAAAAAATTGCAATTTTTCGTAAAGATTTGCAATTTTTCATAGTTGTTTAAAATGAAATATTTTTCCCTTAAAAGTGTTTGCTTGTTTTCACTGCTCTGCTTTTTCTCATATTCTTTCCCCTGCTAAACCTCCTAAAGGTGGGTGAAGAAAAATCTATCTAACCATGAGACAAATATGAAAATTGACTGAAAAATGTGAAATTTCCAAAGCTTATTCTTTGAAGGGTTAAAGTACATTTATTGGGTTAATGTATTGACATTTTTAAACAAACTTTTACATGTGGTTAGCATACTGTACTGTACTAGGTTTACTTTCAGTTAGCATTACTTTCTTGTACAATCCACAAGACATGTACTTACCAGAATGAAAACCTTCATGATGTGAGAAACAAGTGAACTCTTGACGGAAGGTTTTTATACAAATGAGGAATTAGTAGGTCACTTGGCTCTCATTGCATTCATTTCCTACCTTCACCCATCTATCCGCTGGCCATTGCTCTACATGTTGGCAAAACGATAGTAGAAATATCCTACATTAACTTTTCTTCCTTTCACGTAGTCGCATTGTTGCTTGAGGAAGTAGTCGGTTTATTGGAGCGAAAAGTCAGTGAACTTGATACACTTTAGACATTCAACGCCCATTAATTTAATTGAGCTGTGAATTATTTAACTTTTAGTATTGGTAGCAGTTTAGTGACAAATTATTTATAAATACCTATTGTGTTTAAATTATGGGTTTATAACTACAAATCACAAAGCATATGGTAATGATTAATAAAAGTATCTAATTATAACTAGATATCACACAACCCCGTGTGTTTCTCAAAACACTCCACATCACATATTAAGACCAACTATCGAAAACTCACCCACCCACACAAACCAATATCTCCATTTTACTTCCTTCCAACCATTCAACTACAAAGTTTTTGTAATTATTTCAAGCTTTGTTTAGTTTCATTTGTCACAATTGTCAGTGGTTTTTCGATTACAGAAAATCGTAGAATTGTCGCATCGGAGTGATTCTGTCTTAAAATGCGAAGGAAGAATTAGAGAATACAGAAAAAATAATACCCAATGCTATTACAATTTTAGATACCCGTTTGTAGATAACAAATCGCGGTTATTATATTGGTGTAGATTCGCATCAATTTAATAGTAGAGATTCGTGAATTTGTACACGAATCTCAAGTTTATATTCGGAAAGAGCAAATTTACTGGTCTGATGGTTTGACTTGTTGACCTATAGACTGAGGACACCAGGACTGAGAAACTTTGAGAAATATATATTTAGAAGATTGCATTTTGTACTTGTTTTTGTATTGCTGCGATGTGAGTGCAGCACAATTTAGTTGGTTCTGTCTGGCATTGTTGTCAGGAAAACAGTTGTTTAAATCTTTGCAGCACATCTTTCTAATGTAGGCACTGTCACAAGTACGGTACAGTCTAGCAATATTGATCAGCAGAAATAGCATGTAAAGAAATATTCAATTGTGACAACTTAATAATATTAATTTGTTTGTTTGGAAAATATTTTTCTGGAGGAAATTCATAAATATTTTTGTTTTGACTTATTAAAAAGTTAATAAGTTAATAACAAACAATAACTTGACATGCAAAATTGGTTAGGATTCATGTGTTAGTCAATGGTGACTAATATAAATTAATCAATTATTATTATTATTTTTTTAATTTGGAAAGTAAGGAGTTGAAGCTGTTGGACAATTACACAACCAAAAAAGTTTATTATTATTTTTATGTTTTTAATGTTGAGAAAACTGAATCATTATTAGTAAAAGTATTTTTATTTATTCAAGAATTCTAGTGAAACACCTTACGGTACAGGATGTTGTGCTTTCTTGACATTAGAGCCTTGGCATCTTTTCCTCTTAATTTCCTCTTGACAAAGTCATTTGTGAACACCACATCAAACAATGCAGTAATTTAATTTGCATCATAAAAATGAATCATAATTTCATAAGCTAATTAATAAAATAAAAAGAACTTCTCAAAGCAAATTTAAAAAAATTACAAAATTAAAGCTACACTGCTAATTGAATAAATTATCCTTGAGAAATTAAGTCTTAAATTAGAAATAAAAAAATTACTAATTAAAATCCCACATTTTTATTTTATTTTGAAAAAAATTAACGTATACATTTATGAAAACGTATTCTTTAGAAATATATAATTTTTGAAACCAACATTTATCTGGAAAAATATAAATATATCATATTAATAATTATTGCAATTACTTCTTGAAATTGATTACTGTGCATTACTTACATTAATATTAGAGCTCATCAATATCTCTCAAGATATTTTAATATCTGGTTGTACTGGTCCCTAATTGATAAGAATTTCGACCCGGATATGAGCTTGGATTATAATATCCATTTGACTTTGTGTATGATGATTGAGGATATTGTTGTTGATATTGAGGATACTGATATTGAGGAATTGGGTAACCAGTTCCCTGTGGACTGTACTGGTTTGGATAGCCTTGATTTTGATTCTGGTATTGCTGTTGTGGATAGGACTGATATTGTTGACTGGGGTAATTTTGATATTGCTGATTTGGGTAATTTTGATATTGCTGACTTGGGTAATTCTGATATTGCTGATTTGGATAGGAGTTCTGTGGGTAGTTTTGGTATTGTTGGTTTGGGTAAGAAGATTGAGGGTAGTTCTGGTATTGCTGACTGGGATAGTTCTGGTATTCCTGATTGGGATAGTTTTGGTATGGTTGGTTTTGATAGTAGCTCTGAGATGGATAGTTCTGGTAAGGTTGGTTTGGGTAGTAATTTGACTTGTTGGGTTGATAACTTGAGCCATAACCATAGTTGGTTCCACCAGCATGGACATGGTAAATGATAAGCAATGAAATAATGGCAATCTGCAAAATGTAGAGACAAAGTATAGAATATAAAATGAATTCCAAGTAAAAGTAAGTCAGCTTCAATGTTCTAAGCAATAGTCAGATAAAATTAATTACTTCACTGCATATGGCATAATTGGTAAAATTGCATCAATATTTAATTTCACTCACAGCAAATTTAAATTAATTGACTATATTGCATTTGCAAATACAGTATACTGTATGTGATAAATGTATGATTTTTGTAAAAGAAAGTTAAAGAGTTTTTTTTTGTTATTATTAGGTATTAATATTGAATGAGTCCTTGAATAAAAAACGACTCAATTTTAGAAATTACAAGTCATGTCGTATATTGTAAAGTTGAGTGATATTTTTTAATTTACATGTATTTTAAGTAATAATTCATTGTTTAGAAATGACATTAATTTCTTATTGCAATGCCGTACAGCTTATAAACAAATTTTCTTTATACAGTAGTTAATTTTTTTAATAGATACTGTATACCGTAATGGAAAATATAATGTTTGAACATTTGTAAGTTTGAAAATTGTAATCTAACTTCTGAACGATTTGAATTTTACAAATTATTATCAATGATAATAATTATGAAAATATATTAACTATAAAACAATTTAGCAGAATATTATATACATGCAATAGATGACATACCTTCAACAACATGTTGTGTGTTGGATGAGCTGTTAGGAAATAAAAACAAAAGCAAATTGTCAGTGCTTTTGATGACACCTTTAAAAACTGAATGTGTCATCAGGAAGCCATTACATCATCAATGATTACCTCATTTCTTTGGAAAGAATTTGAAAATAACAATTGAACACATGTAATATCACAATATATACATATATATTTTTGTTTTTAATAAACAGGACACATCACTTACTTTTAAATAGGTCTTGGCATTTATAAAAAAGAATTTCTATTTTCTTCTTTCTTAATAAAACAGGAAAAGCTTTCAAGCATGAAAGCTCAGAATGTTTTTATGGTAGATTTGCAGTGTTGTGACTAAATTTTAATGCATTTTTAATTGCTTATGGTTGTAAAATTTGTAGGTGCTAAATTGGGTTCAAGGTGACAAAATCTAATAAAAATGTTAACTTTGTAAGTATATGAAGAAAGTTGAGTTTAAAGTTTTGAAAGAAATCTCAAAAGCAAAATTAGTTTTCAGAAAATCAAGACTAAAGCTTAAGTAAATTTGTTATATGAAACAAGTTACCATATAATTTGTTTTAGACAGACTTGGATCCACTTTTATTCTATTTCCCTACATATAGGAGTTTGGTGCAAAGAAAACAGCAAACAAATTTTGCTGGGATTTTAAGGGGCAAAAATTTTAATTTGGTAATAATTTTTTATTTTCTGTTTGATTAAGTAAATTAATCTGATTATTTGATGATTTAGACAATTGTTTTGTTCAAAATTGGCTTCTACAAATTGATTATTTGACGTAAATCATACAAATTAGGTGTGGAATAAGGTCTAATAATTGTGAAGACTGTGGCAAGACACGAATACCAACCAATGTTCAATCATATTGTTTAAAAAAACTTAAGTTGTAAAAGCAGTGAAAAATAAAGTTAGAAATCTAATAATGATTTTACCAGAATTTATTTAAAAATGACAGATAGGAAGTTTTATCACGTATTTCTCAAGGAAACAAATTTTTCATAGAAAATTTTATATGCATGATGCACCTTACAGTTGTTTGTTATGAATAGAAATTGTTTCACCACAAACATATACTCAAATCGATCTATCACTATCTTTCGATAATAAATTACAGGTAGATGACAAAATGACTAGAAAAATAACTATTTGCAACGTCACAACTTGTGAGAAATTATAGAAAAATTTAAAAATACCTTAAATTCTATTTATTTAATATCTCAGGTATCTACCAAATGTTGATTTTGTGAATTAAGTTTATTACTTGTAGAAAATTTTACTTGGAAAAATGTTTACTAAACTCCACCCTGAAATTCATCTTGCGTACAATAGTTAGCTACACCACCTGGCTAATGATTCTATATAAGATGAATCACTGAAAAGAGGAAATTTACATTGAATGCAGCAATAGCTAGCAGTGTACCGTACTTAACAGTGCAACATGTTGAGAAAGATAGATGAATTCAAGTCTTTGGGTATTGTTTGGAGGAATGTCTTGTTGTTTGCTTATTTACATCTTGGAGCTGTTTATGGAATTTATTTGATTGTATATCATGCAAAGTTGCTCACTTTGGTGTGGAGTAAGTATTGAATATTTAAATACTGGTATAAGTTTGTTAAATGTGTGCAAATAAAAGGTTGTTGCCGAAAATGTGGATAAGTAATCTGCAATTAACAATGAATAAATTTATATATACCGTATTTTTATAGAACTATCTGTATATACATTGTCTAAAGTTCTTTGGCACACTTTTGAAGACCAATTTATAGTTAAGTTTAAGTTAAGTTTAATTTTAATTTAAAAAAAAATAAATTGGTATTGTTCATTAATTGAGTTATTCGGTATCCAACGAAATGATCATACACGGTTAATTATAAATTTATTTTTAAATATATTTCTGACATATATTTAAGTTAATGCGGCTATAAGCGACGCGTTTCAAAATCAGGTATTAAGAAGTTTAAAAACTTAATTGCACATTATCTACAGACTTTTTCAGAAGGAACAGTTTATATTAAAGACTTTTTTACATTTTAGAAGTATAGATTTGGATTTTTGGTAAATTGTATGCAACAAATTGTCAAAATTTCTATTTAAATGCATTATACAAGTCTTTATTAATAAAAGTTGTAAAGTAAAATTTCAATTTTTAAAGATAAATTTAAATTTGTGGTTATTTATACCACTTCTCATAGTTAAAAATATTTTAAAAAATTTAAAGAAATTTAAATATTTGTTTTATAATAAAGAAATAAAAAAATTAAAACCAATTAAATGTTTTAAAATACAATATCAACTTTTTGTGTTATCTACTAGTGTATGTTCTAAGCATCATAAGCGGAATGGGAATTACAGCTGGTGCTCATCGACTTTGGGCTCATCGAACATATAAAGCACACATATCAGTAAGGGCATTTCTAATGCTTGCAAACACAATGGCTTTTGAGGTAGTTTAGTAAATAACAATTTCACTTGAATTTATTAATTATTTTTCCTTTATTAATTTATTTTGTATAGAATGACATCTACGAATGGAGTCGAGATCATCGCGTTCATCACAAGTTCTCTGAAACTGACGCAGATCCACACAATTCCAGAAGAGGTTTTTTTTTTTGCCACATGGGTTGGCTTCTGACCAGAAAACATCCGGAAGTTCTAGCAAAAGGCAAATCGGTCGACATGAGTGATTTGTTGAGCGACCCTGTTGTTTCATTTCAAAAAAAGTATTTATTCACTACTAAAAAACGTTGGCAGATAATTTGAAAAAAAAAATATCGAAGTCATTCTATTTTTTAATTGTAAATTTTTATTGCAAATTATCTACAGACGTTTTTAGCTAAATTTAATTTAAAAAAAAAAGTTTTTTGAAGAAAATTTGAATTTATTTTAGGTTTTATTTGCCGTTGGTGTTAATCATGTGTTTTCTTCTACCGATGTTCGTGCCTCATATGTTATGGAACGAACCTTTGGAGATTTCTTTTTTTGTTTGTTCTATTTTTCGTTATTGCTACATCTTACACGCTACGTGGCTTGTGAACAGTGCTGCACATTTGTGGGGCGATCGTCCTTATGACAGGTGAGTTATGTTCTTCAAATTGATTGCAGCAGTATTACTTTGAAAATCCTAAAATGCAATATGTGTAATTTAACCTTTTCTTTATTAGCCACAGGTAAAAACAAAAATACATCCTGCATAACTTTTTTTTGGAGTTTATAAATATTCTAGTAAACAATCATTCGGTTAAATTTGCTGTTAAATATTTATTAATAATAAAGTTATAGCTATTGAAATATTTTTGCCCCTTAAAACCGTATGAAACGTTTTTGGTTAGGCTGCCTGCCATCACAGAAGGGTAATTAAATGTTTTGTGTGTATTGATCAACTATGAGTAACATAGCAGGTGTCAAGAAACAAAATAAACATCGTGATTGGTTTTAATATACTCTTTGTTGGCAGCGACAAGAATTATACGCCATTTGATATTTTCACTTTTAGCAAGTCGATATATTAATTAAAATTTTCAAGTAAAAGTTAAAATTTCTAACTTTGAATATGAGATGTATAATTTTAAGAGAAAATTTAATCATTATAATCGATGGTTACTTATTTTAATTGAAAATTAGAAACTTAAAATTTAATGAGATAATGTTTAACAAGTGTGTGAAGAATTATAAAACTTTCAAGTCAATTATAAAAATTCTACAATTTTATAAAAAAGTTATTTTATTTTTTTACTTTGATCATTAACTAATCATTACTTCTAGTTTACGTAGTCGGTACAGTAGAAATAAAGTTTATTATGCTGCCTGCACATTGTAGTTTTCTATGAAATTTTAGATATTTAACATTTATTAGGACTTACAATTAAGAAAACAATAAAATGTGATTTTGAAATGGACATGCAATTTTTTTTGGCTAATTTGGACTAAAGTAAACAAATTTATCTAAAAATTAAATTTAAATTTTGAAACGGTGCATTTCAATTTCATGGCTATGATGCATGTCTGGATTTGCCAGAAATCCGAAATTTTGTGGAAAATTTCACACTGACTTTTAAGTCTCTCAGTAAATCAGATGTACAGTATAATTTCGAACTCCTATTTGACTAGGTACCCAACAGACTTGAAATTTTAAAAGTTTTATTAATAAGTAAACATATTTCTTTATTCTAACTAAAACAAACATCTACAAGAGAATGATATTTATGTACATTACACATAAATTTATATCTACCATTCTTGTGTAAATCTATACATCTCATCCAAAAAAAAAAAAAAAAAAAAAACTATCCTCTATTGCAATGATTCAATAGATTAACATAAACGTGGCTCCATCTAGCGATATTTTGAGTTAATTAAACAAACAGCAAAAATTAAATTAAAAATCTTCTAACGCGTAAGTTGTGAATAATTTTTTAAATTTTTAATTTTTTTGTTACAGAAATATTCAACCAGCTGAGAACCAATTCGTGCAAATTTTCACTTTAGGCGAAGGACAACACAACTACCATCACACATTTCCATGGGATTACGCAGCTTCAGAATGGGGTTGGAAAATCAACATAACAACCGTCTTTATTGACATTTGGGCTAAATTAGGATTAGCGTACGATTTGAAGAAAGTTCCTAGAGAAATCGTCGATAAAAGACGTAAATTTAAAGGCGACGGATCGACACCCTGGTACGACGAGGACAGTGCACCAGAGCACGTAAAAAGTCTCTAAATTCACCGGAAAATATTTTTTTTGTTACCAAATAGTCAAAATTGATTGTTTATAAATTTATTTATTAAATTGTAGCTTTCTATAGTTTTAATAAACAACACTTAATCTCAAGTTTATTTCTAATGTCCTATGTTACTACATAAACGAATTTCGTCGAGGTGAACAAAAACTGGGCAATTACGTGTTGAAACAGAAATTTAAAAGCCGGCCTTTGAAATCAATTAGCATTCCAGAATATGTTTCGCCAGAGGCACTGGTTGACTGCCTTAAGAACCCAGACCGAAAACCTGAGCTGGAGAAAGGATGGACATATCGGCTAACTCAAACAGCACTCGCACAGTTGTGTGTCAAAAGTGATTGTGTTATGTATATTTCGAAATTTCAATGTTTTCTGGTAAAATGTTTACACGGGCCCAAGTCATACTCTGTAATTTCCATAAAAGGAAAATGGCACTGTACTTGCCCCAGCACCGGCAAATGTTATCATATTTTTGCGGTCGAAATGTCAACTCGAATTGAAAATACAGATACAGCAACTTACAATATAACTTTGCTACGAAAAAAAAGCAAGGGTCGGGAAGGAAAGTCTGGCTGTAAACGGCAGTGTCAAAAAGACTATGACTATGATGTGGAATGTGCACCAGATTCAAAACGATGTAAGGCTCTCAACAGTCAAAGTGAAAATACCATTAAGTGATTATGAAGACGAGGATAACACACTAAGTGATGTTGATGACAAATGTTCTTATCACAGTGAAGTTTCAAATGAGACTTGCAATGAGAAACAGCTGTAGAAAGGTGGGTTAAGTCATTTTAATTTGCTATTATAAGTTTCATTTCATTTTAGTTTTAATTTACACATGTCTATTTATACTGTAGATGTTTACGACCACAGTAGGGGCCAGGAAAGAAATCAACATTCCTTATGTATGAAAAAAAGTGCACTCCAAAAAATAAAGGTATGCATAGGTTAAACTACTGTATGTACGTACCAAAAAATGCTTAAATGACTTGTCCATATTTGCATGCTCTTCAGGTAATAAAATGCACTCATCAAGTGCAGTATAACTGTTCAGAGAAGTATATTTCATAATTTCGAATTTTTTTTTACTAAAATACACCAAAGAGGTTTACACTCAGAATTTCATTTAAGGGTAGAATTTTATGTTTCAACCATTGGGTTTGTGATTGAAATGTTGAAAATTTAAATAAAATTCTGACTTGTAAGGGGCGGAGATTTACATAAAAACCTATTTTTTTTAAATGCTATGGTAATACTAAGAAATAAACAGCAAATAAGCACGAATTAGGTCATTTAGATACAAAATACTGTATGTTTGAGTTTTCAAATACAAACACTATAAACTCCTTCACAAAAAATGAAGATATAATAAACCTATAAAGTGTTGTTGCTAAGCTAAAATTCTGGAAAAAAAATTAAGAGAAAACTCAATTTGATACAGATAAGATTAGACTTTAATGGTCAAATAATTTTTCAATGGTTTTCTGCAAATTTTATGACATTATCATGTCTTGTGACAAACTTTAATCAGTTGTGTAATATTTGAAAAATATATTTAGACATTGAAGTGCAATGCTGTGATAAGAAACGATTGAAATTTCGACAAATTTAATTCAATTCCCCTATCACATGACATCATAACTTTATAAAAATAATTTTTTTTGTTCTTCACATCACGTGAAACGATAAGAAAGATAAAACAAATGACGTATTCTGTTTGAGAATTGGTTATTTTAAGTTTTGACATGAGAAGATATAGTACGTTTTTCACAAATCCAGATAGAACTAATCACAATTTCGTAATATTGATATGATAGTTCTGTAGACGACACCTATTATAATCAATGTAAGTGTCATCTATATTATAATTTGATTTCAGAAAGTTTTTCCAAAGTTTTTATTCATTTTTACATCATACTATCCATTACTCAAATGTTTCAGACTGATAACGTACCGGTAACTGTTTTATTATTTATAGTACTTGCATAAAAATGTCGGCAGATATTACTACTAAAGGTGCGGGTTCTACGTTTGTGACAGTCGAAGGAGATGCAAAGATATACGTCTCGCACGAATTCAACAAACAAACTTTGCCAATTTCAACAACAGAAAAACAAGGTAGATTAAAACGAAATACAAACTACAAAAAAAAAAAAAAATTCATTGTCGTATTAATGGTTTTATCAGCTGCTGGTGAAGGATGTCGATTTCTCCCATACGACAACACACAGTTAGACACTTTACAAGGAAAACTCAAACAACTTTATCTGGATCTTACACTGCCAAAACCACATTGGCTGACGAAAGGACATGATTTACAGATTGACGATTACTTCGTCCCACTACAAATTCACGAAAAAATGTTTAAATCACTCGTAAAAATTACTGACATTTTTAACAAGGTGAAAAAGAAAATTCCAAAAAGAATTTTGATCGAAAGTCAACCGGGGTTTGGAAAAACAACTCTGGCCATTAAACTCGCTTATGACTGGGCAGAAGACCAATCGTACATCAGTGCGCGATTCAAACTTCTATTTTTGCTGTCGCTGAGAGAATTTTGTCAACAAAATTTCGAAGAAACAATTACGAACTTGAGTAAGAAATTCGATCTTTCTAAAAATTATGATGTTATCGAAGTGGTAAAAAACAACGCAAAAGACACGCTTTTCGTATTGGACGGATTGGACGAGTTGAATGTGGAGAAAAGAGGAGAAATTTTAGAAATTCTCTTCAAACGAAAATATGGCGAAGCCACGGTCGTCGTCATGTGCAGAACCGGTTTATTTCAGCCAAAGATGAGTGAGGGTTCAGAATTGTATGGAAAGACGGAGTTTCACGATAAGCGAATAGAAATATTGGGAATTCAAAGCGACGAAAACAAGATGAATTTTTTGTTAAACTACATGCCAAAACAAAATGCAATTGACTTAATGAGAAATTTATCTGCACAGATGAATTTGTTCGATTCGCCTTTGCTACTCGTGCTTTTGACGATTGTTGAGAAATCACACAATAACTTTGGTAAAATTTCGACACAAGCCGAATTGTATTGTGCGCTATTTAATTGCATGATTAAACGCAGTCTTTCGAAACTCGGAGAAGAAATCGACCCCGGCTTCGATATACTTCGTCTCGATCTCGACGCCTTTTCGCAGATTTCAGAGATTCAAACGACTGTGCAAGAGTTTGGAAAACTGTGCATTCGAAAAATCATCGAAAACGACTTGCAGTTTGAAACGAGCAATTTGGCACGAGATATTTACAAATACGGATTTCTCATTCATAACGCAAAAATATCGGAGTACGACTCCGAGAACTACTTCCAGATTTTTCACTTGTCAATTGCCGAATGTCTGGCAGCTTTGTCGACGTATTTTGAATTTAAAACTCATAACATCGACGAAGACTCTCTAACACTGATTACCATGCACTTTTTGAAAACAAAAGGCACGAGTTTGATTCTCCCGTTTCTCGTCGAACTTCTTCGGGACGATTTGGGGCATTTGTTTGGGTTGCTAAAACGGTTTGCTTTTGCATTTCAAACGGATTTTAAATTGTTATTGCCTCTCTTATTTATGCACTGTCCATGTCGATCGATCGACAAAGTGGCGCCGACTATCTGTGAATTTATCTCTCCTTACGTGAAATTTGAGTGGACCGGAGAATTTAAAATGAAAGATCAGTTTCTTGATTTTTACACGAGCGATTTGTTTCGAGAAGTCGTCAAGACCGGAATCGAGAGCGGACGTATTAAAAAAATTTCTATTGCCGATATTTCGTTGTCGTTGCCAACCGATGTCGTTTTACCCCATCTTAAAATATACGTGTCATCGAAAAAAGATTTTCATAAAAGTCTCTCGTCTTATAAAAATTGTCAAATTAATATTCTCGAATTTAAGTTCCCTTTGAATTTTGATCTTTTGGGTCATTGCATTAACATGATTTGTAATTTTGTACCTATCGATGCACAATTTCGGTATTTATATTTAACAAAGGGCAAACGTTATAGAACGTTGTCCGAAAATGAACATTGGCCCGAAACAATGAATAAGAAATTATTTGACAAAGCGAATATATCGCGTTTTAAGGCAACCATTTGCAATTCGGGTGAATTACGAATTGTGACAGCTTTGCTCAAGAGAACAACTATTGAAGACGTCCAAATACGATTCCACTACATACCGAATTCGTCCGATATTAATCGCTTCGTACAAACTATGAACGACCAAACGCATGTTAAGTCACTTTTGTTAGCCAGCAGGAGAGTATTCGGATTACTAGGAAAAAGCTTTAGTTCAAGTTCGTCAAGATTTGCCAGTTCTTTATTTATCAGACCAGAATTACAATTTCCTTCTATTGATCTTTATGCTTTAACAAATGCAGGAAAAAAGAAATTTGACCGTTTGTGTATTCAATGTTCGAAATTACTGTGCAGTGGCGACATGCCACTCGAATATCATCTGGAGTTTCTTTGCATCAATTTTGTTCCTGATTTGAGAGTACTAAAACCTTTAGTTCCTCGAGCTCTGCAGTGTTCTTCTGATATTTTAAGGGAACTTCTGAGTGATCGTTTTAAGTGGTCGGGTGTCGCTTCTTTACGAGAATTGTACATAGAGTCGAGCGCTACGAGGTTTTTTGAATTTGAATTATCGCAAATCTGTGATTGTTTACATCGTTGCTCCAATCTTCTAATTTTAAGCTTAAGCTTTAAATATAAAATCGACAAATTGCCGATTGATGAAATGGTAGATTGTTTGAAGCTAGTTAAAATTGAAAAATTGGTAATTAGTTCGAAATGGGGACATTTGCCTAAAAACACTCCGTTACTCTTGAGACGTTTAAATCGAGAGTTTCGTCACTCCCATCTCAATGCGATTGATATTATATGTAATGATTTTTATCATTTAAAATATTTGAATGAGTTTTCTACGGTGGTAAAAGAATTAATCGAAGGTTTGAGAAGCGAATGCTACAACGAAGTAAATATTTGTTGTGAGTCGACTTGTGATTTGTGGGTTCAACTCATGATTCGGAACGAAATTGATTTTTCGCACATCTCAATCGTTTCTTTTATGCCGAATGAAGACATGGAAAATAACTATTACTTGTTTTCTTTTGATTCGCTTGTTGGTTATAAAATAACGAGGGATCGTGTGTAACATTTACGTGTGACATTTAGAATGTAATGAAACAAATTATACTGTAAATGCTGTGTGAAAAAATCATGGTCCACTTGTGAATATTGTGTTGTATATTGTACAAAATATTGCTTGTAAAGATTTGAGGGTAAAATTGTAATATAATCATGATTTAAATTCGTGATATTTTTTTATGTTTCTTTTTAGAATGACTTGGATTTGTTGAATTGTAACTTTGTAACATTAATGGATTTTGAAAATATAAACCAAAATTAATTAGTTACTGTAATTGCTGGGATCTTAATGACAGAAATCATGTTAACCTAATTTTTTATTGTTCTCTGTGCAATGAAGCTTATCAAATGTATTCCATTATATTTGCAGTAAAGCCATAAGATTTTAACTGAAGTCATGAAATTTAATACATTAAATTCACAGTTACTGTATGTATATCATTAGTTTTGCAATGTGGCCTCCTCCTCCACCTCCTCCCCTCCATCTCCTCCCCTCCACCTCCTACCCTCCTCTCTCTCTCTCTTGAGAAGAGAGGTTTTGTGCTTTAAGTAACTGTGACATTATTGATGATCAACAAGTTGTAGAAAAAGTTTGAATAGTGGGTATTCCTTCATTTTCTACGCAGTTGATATTATTACAGTCGAGTCCGCGAGTAACGCCATTTAAGGGACTGCCCAAAAAATGTCGTTATAACCGATTGTCGTTAAAACCGACTCCGCTTATAACGTCATTTTGA
>JAQFZP010001556.1:0-18569 GCA_034695745.1 Geophilus truncorum
TGTATGGGGAAAATGGTTTTATTTCACATTTGTCTTAATTGCTCAACATTAAAATGTAGGGTAATGGGTATGGTGAGGTTGTGTGAGGTGAAATGGCTATTGTTGTGCAGATGGTTTAAATTGGTTTTTCAAAGTGTAAGTTTGAGATTTTTGGTTTATTGGAAAAAGAGTTGTGTGGTGTTTTGTAGAAGAGTTAAAGGTTTAGTTTTAGGGAATCAATAAAGTGATTTTTTTTTAATCTGTAAAATTTATATTTGGCAGCCATGTTAAATACCATTGTTAAAAAAAATATGACTATTTCTTTAATAATAATGTTAAAAAAATAATTGTTTTACTAATTAGTTGATAATAAAAGTACTAAAAATAATTGTTTTATCTAATGATTAATAATAATTTAAAAAACCAATTGTTTCAGTCATTGTGTTAATTTTATTTTTTAAATGGCTATTGTTTTAATCATAGTTTAAATCCTATTAAAACCTAGTTTCACCTACTATTTCAACAATTTCAAAAAACAATTCTTTCACCCTTTACTTCAACATTTTTTTTGTTTTAATCATTGTTTTAAATTTGTTAAAAACCATTGTTGCATTTATTATTTTAACCACATTAAAAAACAATTTTAAAAACCTTGTTCAACCATTACTTAAACTTTTTTTTAAAACATTATAACAATCCTTTGTACAATACTATCCCAACAATGCACCAACTTTTATTATTTACCATTGTTTACTAAACAAAAGTTACTTTCTTAACCAACAATTTTCAGAGTGAAAACAGCGGGGCTTAGCCACTTAAGCCACAGGAAAGAAAAGCAATTCAAAATGGGTGGAGAAAACACAAGAATGAGATCAGGTGAAGACAAAGTGTTGTATCCTGATATGAGAATACTTGGATCAAACTCCTTGATCTCATCTCCAACTGTAATCCCATGATTCAGTGAACCATTTTTTCCTAAAGGGCCTAAAGCTGAAGTCTATTTCTACTTTGTTTGTTCACATTACTTTTACTTTGCAACACAATCCCAAAAGAAATTTTATTTTTTCAAATAAGAATAAAGAAGACAACAACAGTTTATGTCCCTATCTGCATTTCCTCTATTCTTTTGTGTGTTTTTCTACTTTTGTTTGGTGTTTTGGAGAAAAGAGCCATTTTGTTAGAGATACTACTTAGAATTCTGTATTTTGTGCCACTGTACTTAGCCATTGGTTACTTTCAACATCATTTCACTCTTTCGGTCTTCCGGTTAGAAATTCATATGTTGTGATTTAACATGCAGAGTTCAGAACATTCACAAATTTTAAAGTACCAAGCTACAAATTTACAAGTAAATAAATTTTTTGGATTTTTTTTTTATCAAAAAATTAAAAAGTGTCATGTTCTAGTGATGATGTTAGAAATATTGTTATAATATATAGAATTTTTTGAATCATTAAAATCTGTCAGACATAAAATTAAAATAATTGCAACTAAAATGCAATATTTAACCACTTTGCAATAACATTTTAATAAAAACCAATAAATGACTAATCTAAACAAAATAGGTTAAAAATCTAACTTCAATCGTTGATCAATTTTTAATAAAATTAAATCCTTTCAGCTTAGAATTACTTCTTTCCTTAAATTTTTCTTTTATTAAGTCTCACATTTTCATTGCAACCTTAATATTCTATATAACAACATTCAGCAAAGCAAAACCTACCAAACAAACCATCAACTTTACAACCACAAAAACCATAATTCTCATTCCACCCACCAGGTGTCTTCATCACCTTATGACACAAGCTTAAAACACCATTTCCCAAACCCAAAATGAAATCCACACACAACACACAAGTCATTTTAAATCAACTCACAACCCCATCACCTCAACACACCAAAATCCAATTTCCTCTCCCAAACTCAAATTAATTCAAAGAACAATTAATTAAAACATACAAATTTCCAATTAATTCCCATCACCCCCCTTACCCCCACCCTTCCTTATACCCCATCCCCCATTTTTTATCTTACAATGACAAGAGGTTTTCCCTGCAAGTTTTCACTTGATTTGAGCCCATATCCATGCCCCTGAGACTTGAGCTGCCCCTTTTTGGCTCACTTCCTTGCACGACACGAACGCAGCTCAGTGAAAGAAAACTCGTGCGCCACGTCTCGTCAATCCTTCACTAACGACGCAATTCGAAACTCCATCAAGTTGCAGCAGTAGGTGGAAAAAAAATAAAGATGGTTGCTTTTTAACGAGATACTGATTAATCATTCACGAAAGGGATGAAAAGCTTTCTTGGTCCGAATCCAAATTGAGATCCTCTTCTTCAATTGAATCAAAGACGGAGAAAGGAAACTTGTAATTCTTCCTGTAATTTTGAATTTAGTTTGTTGGGATTTTTTCTTCTTAGGGGATGTTGAGTGAACGTGAACTGTTTTTTATTAGAAGTATGACACTCACTCAACACATGAAATATTGTGGTCGGTGGCGTCTCGGCATTATGTGGTGGCAAATTGTTGTACTATTAAGTCACGTTTGACGCCATCTAGTGACTAAATAAAAAATTGCACTTTAAATCTGGGGTGTAAAATATGTTAGTTGGTGGCGACTCGAACATTCTTGGTGTACTAAAAAATCAGTTCAGTGCCACCTAGTGATAAAATTATAAACGACATATTTTATTTTAGTTTAATATAATAATTTACGTCATTCTTATCACATTGGCACGTCTGAGCATGGGCAGTACAACTGTGGAATTTTTTGCACATTTTGTGATTGTGACATTTAATAAGATTTTTGTATTGAGCTTTGTTATTATGTCTTGTGACAGATCGCAAATGACCAAAGTAACCGCTGGCAACGTTAAGCATTATTTCTTTCTCCTGTTTCCAAAAAAATACTAAATTTTATGTTTTTCATTTTTGTATTTCTATCCTTACTTTCTTCTAATATTAATAGTTAAACTGCGTCACTGTGAGTCTGCATACCGTACATCTAAATATTTGGATTGGTCAACTTTGAGAAAAAAGTTTTGACTGCAAAAATATACTGTGTGACATTTATCAAAGTATTACTAATTTATTAACCAACTATGAAGGTTTCTTGTCCCAAAATCTTGAATTTGTTGCAGTCATATAAAAAATGTTATTGCTGAAAATGCTGTTTAACTTCAAGCACAGGTTGGACAAATTGTGGACTCTGTCCAACTCACTGTATTAAATCACATTTTTTCCACAACAATATCTTTTCTCTGTTGCCATTCAAATTCAAACAATGTAACTTAAAATTGAATTTCTGTATTCTAAAAAACCGCACATGACCATAAGTTGATTTTAGTATTGCAGTTGCTATAAACAATGCTAAAACCCTCTTAAAACCCACTTTATGTAACTGAACATAATAAAAAAAAAATATAGTATTTCCTTTTCTCTCCACAAAAAATAACCAAATTACAATAACTTTACATTACCAAACAAATTCCAAAAAAAGGTCAATAAATTTGCCACACCCTGTTTAAAAACTTTTATTTTCCACATTGGAATAGTTAATGAAAAAACATTAATTCAAACTAACACGTGTTTACACTTACATCAGCCAAAAGTGATTTGTATAAAATCCCTAATGCCTTTGGATCTCATCCAAACTGTAAACACCCAAAACAACCCAGACTTCAAAAAATAAATTTCAACCATTTCACAAAGTAAGTCAAGACAAATAAAATCTTACATTCATTACCTCAGAAATATTTCTTCATTAACTTCACCCATCTATTCTTTTATCCATAAAAACTCATTTTACATTTTTTTGAATTTTCTATACTTATGGAATAGAAGTTACACAAATAAACCACAGCCTAGAGTACAAATCCTAATTTGAAGAATTTTTTTTTACATTTTATTTTTCCCAGTCTCTCATTTTTTCAGTCAAGAGTAAAGAAAAAAAATCTGCCGCTGCACACACCGATGTGATTATGCAGATGATGGGCAAAGTAGCTTCAAAGGCACATTTGGAGCATAAAAAAATTGGTTCCGCGAGAAAAGGAAGAAGAAAAAATATATTCTACATCGATGATTTCCAGCACGGAAACCGTTGTCGTAAAATCAAAGTCAAAATAAAAGAGAGGAAAAAAGAAGTAAATTGTGCTTTCAAATGTTGATGTTTTTTTTATATTACTACTACAAAAAAAAAAAAATTGTATTTTAAAAGTTTGTGTAATTCTTTTTCTGTAGAAGAATTTAACTAATTTAATGCAGCAGAGCTGAATACTTTGTATTGTCAATGTTGTAAATGACTATTTCCCGCTTTCGATACCGACAAAAGGAAAAGTTCGTGACTCGGTCGTCTAAAAGCGAATCCGGTAACAGTCGTGAGGATGAATCTGAGAGTAAGAGGTTCGTTAAAGTTGTACTGATGTTGTTGTGATAATGCTTTGCTGACTATTAAACACAATTTGTTCAACTGTTCTAAGTTTTCTAATAATAGAATTTTGTGTTTTGGTAGTTCTTCTCTTGTAACTTATCTTTGAATATTTTGTCTGATTTTCTAGTCTCATCAAGGTTTTCGTTTGACAAGTTATGTAAATTTTTAAGTGTTTCTAAGTTTTTGTTGTAAACTTAAATCAAAGCATAGTAAACACAGATACAGCATTATAAACTCAGATAAAGCATTGCTAACTTACAACTACAATGCATAAGTTTAGAAACTAGCATTTTTTTAGTGTTAGAAAAGTCGCAATCAGAATTCTTGTTGAATCAGTTTGAAAACTTAGAATATTGTAAATATTTGTAAAAGAAAAATTATACTGTAATTGAAAATTAAAAAAAAAAAAAAAAATTGAATGTAGTTGTACAGTATATGGATTTTGTTGTGCAACAAGTTTTATATTGGTGAAGCATTAATTCAACAATTGTTGAAAAAGTCTACAATTTTTGTTGTAACATTGTTCTAATAATGAAAATTGTTTCTACCACATCTTGCTATTACATTTTTGCTAAAGTAATTGCAGATTTCTAACAATCTTTTAACTGTCTGTGTCCAATATTGCAATTGTTTTCACATTCAAGCCACAATCCCCAAGACTTAGAAGCGCTCAACCACAAGATCAAATTCCAGTGATTGGCTTTGCATAAGACGGTGTTGGCCACCTTGTAATGGCTACTAAAGCCCCAAGCTCACAGACATTTAGAAAGGCCAATTGCTTCAGGGTCCCAAGCAGATGCTATTGATCCATAATTTATAGCTTTGCTTTTAAAGCATAGCAAACATCTGAAAGGCATTTCTGCTTCAAGAATGCTCATAAAACCATATTTATGTGATTTCCATAGTAGTAGATGACAAACCAGCCATAGGAAATGTCAGACTAACAAAAATAATTGATGGCCCTATTCAATAACAATGCTAAACTCTGAGACAAAAGTTTGGAAATTTTTCAAAATTTGATGTGCATCTTAAACTGATTTGTAAGTTTAGCAATACTTTTAACATTGGTTAAACTACAGTTAAGTTTAACTTTCGTTGGTGCAACCGGCTTTAAAGATCAAGTGAAATGAATCTACTCATCACATACAATAATTAATATTTTCAGACACGTTCAAATTTGTAAAAACCAATCGCGAAAAGTGAATGTCGAAAGGAAAATAAATTTGTGACGTCACGAAGTCTGCTGCCCCTGTAGAGAAAATTTGCCCTCAATGCTTTCCTTGGTTTTCAACGACTGATCTAAGATTTAGCTCCGAAATTCTCTCGAGCAGGGTTTCAGTGCGTCACAAACTCAGATTTCCCAGAATCCATTTTTCTTTTGACATTCACCGTTTGCGATATTTTATTTTAACAATATATAACGTGTCAAAAAAATCATTTGGCGACGATTAATCAGTTTGAGATGTGTAAATTCACATTTAATAATAAATTAAGTTCAATTCACTTGACCTTTAAATATTAGTAAATAACAAAAAGTAAACAATAATATTCCACAGCCATTAGATAACCCATGTAATAACGACTAAAACATACTTTCAAAATCAAAAGTTTTCAAACTTTTTATATATCCATCTGTATGCTAGCCAACAAAAGTAACTTTTTAAATTACTTTCATTATATATTCCCAAGTAAATTCTTGGCTGTAATTCAAGAGAGTTCCAGGTGCAAGCAAGATTTTGACGGATACGCTCAAACCGCTTAAGCTTGCAAGTTTTTAATTAAGAACATTCATGCTGAAAAAATTTCCTCTTGTCTTCCTCATTCATTCCTAATAAGGAATTGGAATTCTAGGTTAGTAACATCTGCTCTAAAGATTTAAAACTGGAGTTTTAGGTCTTGGTTCCTCATACGAATCGACCTTGACAACGTGCTTCGGCTATATGCAGAAAGCCTCTGAATGTTTATTTGAATCAGGACAAGTCAACAGAAATATAAATAAAATGGAACGCATTGGTTGTGGTGTTTGTATGTCGTTTTGTAAATTGAGAAATATTTCGATGAAGATTAATTCAATGCATGTCCTTCAAATTTGTGAAATATTTTCCAAATTTCCAGGAATAGGTAAATTATTGCTTTTATAAATACTAGTTTTCGATAATGATGATAATTATTTGATATAATAAACTCCGTTAATTTTAGAGGGGAATTATTTATTGAGACAACTTTCAGCCTGAGGTGTTATCGGAGATGAGTAACTGCCTTCTGTGCCTCATGCAATATAAAGCAGCATATTGTTGCAAACTGTATCATAAGTTAAGATAAGACCATAGCAATTGCTGGCAACCTTAAACTTCACCTCTCTCTCTCACTTTGACAAGGATAAACTCATTAAAAAATAAACGCATACACTTTTGTTAAAGTACATAAGGAAAACTTAATAAGTATAAAAAAAAATTTACTTAAAATTAAACAGTTTTAAAAATTAAGTGACTTATTTCCCCAAAAACTGGTTGTCACAAAGTGCAGGTGATCTAGATTAAGTTAAGTCACACGCTTAAAGCAAATAAGAGATCCCAAGTGTTCTTATGGTTAAGACACTTAAGAAAAAGTCACTTAACCGAAAGTGACATTTTCTTAAGTCACTTAAGACAGTTGGGTGAATTTGCTTTAACAAATTGAATGCACCAACTGTAAAACTGAACAGCTAAATTAAGAGTTTTTTAAGTATCTAAAGTTGAGGCCATAAAAATAATTCTCTTGCTGAACAAACATGTGTTAAAAATCATCAGAAAATACTTCATTTTAGACAGCTTTGATTTCATAAATCTAATACTGACATCTGAAGCTAATTTTAAAAATTTACAGTAATCTAATCCATTCAGTATAAAAAAAAATATCTTTTAACAACATGTGATTTCTTAAGTTTTATTACCAAATCACACAAAATCCACAACACTAGATCTTAATTTTTGATTAATTTTCTTATAATGCAATGTATTTCACATACCCTTGAAACCAACAATATTTTCTCCATCACAAATCCCAAAATTTAAACAACTAAACATTACAATCGACATCCCATGACCCTTTCAACTTATCAATTATTTCAAGCCAAATCAGCATTCCTTTGTGCTGATATTGACCTTCCCTTCAAGTAAGTCTCCATCACTCATTCTAAACACAGCCGAGGACAAGCCGAAGAAAAAGAGTAATTCCACCAGACTTTAAGTGAGCATTTCTGATTCATTGCAGACATCCTTCATCAGTCTAAATAAGGAAAAATTTGCTCCTTAAGTGCCATTGGGGTTCCCTTGACCATTAGCCAAAGCCTTGGTGAATACTCTTCGACCTACTTGGCAAAACCCAATATTTTATCCACTGACTTGAACTACTCCTCTTCAACAATCTATTATTCTTGGTGATACAACAATAAGAGAAAATCTTGTGGCTCAAATGATCTTTGCAGCTTGGGTCAATGCTTCAATCCACACCCACAATAAATTCCTGAATAAATTATAAGAACACCTGTGGTTTGGAGAAGGTTTTTCGGTACGTTGCCAAACAAGGCAGTTTATGGGTTTTAATAAAAGCTTCGAGCATAACCCTTTTTGGCTTTATTTTTAATTTTGCTTTTTGGACGATGTCGTTAATTCGAAAGGGGAAAGCGAAGGTTGAAAGGCCTGTGTGGATTTCTTCGCTGTGACATGTAAAAAAAGTCGTTTCGATGTAAATCGAACCGGTGTGACCACTTGCCACTTGAAATGGTTCAATGAATCACTTGGTCAGATGCTGAGTCAAAAAAATTGCTTTTTGAATATCTTGAAGTGTATATAGTGGAAAATAAATGCAGCTTTTGTCTCTTTTGGTGTAAAATGATTATTTTTACCACTGTTTAGAGTTTAACACCTAAATTGGTGTAATACTGTAATAGGTTTGAAAAAGAACAAAACTAAAAGTTGTTTTGGAAAAGATGTTGAGTTACAAGAATTGTGCCAAAAGATTGTAATTTCATGAATGTAAAATATCCCACTGAAGACTTATAAAAACACTTTTATCATATGATTCTTTTTCAGTCTGATGTCTGTAAGTCGAAACAGTTACATCTAAACTCCGTCTCAGTCAACTAAAATCGCTATCAAGATTTCTAATTGGTCTAGCTGTAGTAATCCCTGATGCATTTACTAAAGCGATTAGGCTCTCAACCAATCGTAAGGTGGCATTCCCCCCCCCCAACCAATCGGAAACCTTGATAGCAATTTTAGTTGGACTAAGACGGAGTTTACAATGCACACAACAGTTCAGCGACAACGGCTCATGGTTGTTCTCGTTGACAACTTTCTTAAAATGTATTCTTTCATATACAGTCGAATCCCATTATAACAAACACGTTTTCAACCAAATCCTCGTTATAACGAATGATTTTTAAATCCCTGTGTATGTCCATCCTATACTAATTTGTCTTGATATAATAAAATAAATTTTCGGTTCATTGAGCTTTTTTATAATGAGGTTCGATTGTATATACCATCATTGTGAAAAACAATTAGTTAATCCAATTAAAAATATTGTTAAAATATTTGACAAATCAAACACTAAAATGTCAAAAGATGTTACAATTTGTCCTATTATTATCTCTTTTTAAAGCAAGTACAACACTTCTACTTGATCTTTGAAACTTCACTTACCAAAAAAAATTACTACATACGAAATTGCATGTTTTAATAATTTAGCAATTTCATGTTTAAAAACATCAATTATTTAACTGAAGGTGAAAACCTTGTATGACCCAGTGCTAAATAAAATTAGGAACTTCTAGGAAAAGTTCAAACTACTCCACCCATTTGCAAATTTGACTTCTATAAAACTTCAGGAAAGAGACAATAAATGGATAAGATGACCTATAAAATCTAAAATTAGCATTTGGATTCAAACAAGTTTCAATTTCCTGTACATAAAAACTGAATGAATGCTGTCACAAAAACCATTGTTGAAGCAGCAAAATTTCTAGAAAAAAAATTGATTCAAGTCTGAACTAAGTAAATTGCTTGTTTAGAATCACAATTAAGTAAAGCCTACATCAGCAAACCAATGCTCTCAAGATTCTCTGCTTCATCAATTTGTAAACAATTCTTCCCACAGCACAAACCCCAGACTTCATTTATCAGCACAGATAAGTGAGTATGTGTCCTGTATTCTGATTCTGATAAGAACAGGAAATGAGTTGAACAAACAAGAAATATCCTACTAGATATTTATTTGTGCTATTTTAACTCACTTGATTACAGCATCCTGTCACTTAAACAAATCAAAACTGACACTTTTCTCAGAAAGTAGAAATGCAAATAAGATCTTCTCACACCAAAAAATTTAACTAGAGCCAGGATAAATGCATAAAGAAATATTATATGACATAAAATCCGAGCTCTACCGTACTCATAACAGTGACAGTGACTTCTTGATATTACTCGTTTACGTTTATTAATGACATGTGACAAATCACGTATGGCCAAAGTAGCTGCTGACAACCTTAAGCAATATTCTTTTCTTAATTCCTAACAACCAAAATTTGTTTTGTTATTCTACCGAAGTTATCATTCTCGATTCGAAGAACCTTTCGTCTGAAATTATCGAAGCGTTGTTGGATTATGTGCGCGTCAGCTGAGATAATGATAATCACCACACTCACTTTGGCAGAGATAATCTCATTTAATTACTAATCTGCTAAACTGGTCCACATCACAACTGTTGTTTTTGGTATCCTGCCACAGTTTCATTGACATCTGTTTATACCATAACCTACTATTCATGAAACTAACCACGACTATCATTATGATTATTATATTGCATGTCTTTTCCATACGTCTTGTTAATCTTTGTAATTACCATAATAAATCTACTAAAGCCCAAACATCCTTGAACATACATGGGACTCCTTGCCACTTGACCAATCCCAAGTGGCAGCTGTTGATGACCATAAGTCCTATTTCCTCTTCCTTCAAGTTGATACTTGACAAATAACAAGCTAGGATAGAAATTGTCACTTATATACACTAGTTATTGAAAGTTGTAAAATTGTTGAAAAGATAGCAATTTTTATGGTATTGCAAGTGATATTGTAAGAAACATGTATATTGGTATCAAATATAATATTTCTCTTAAAACAATAGCATTCTGTCAGTCAAAACCATCATCTGATATTTACACAAATCCCATCATTTAATATTATATACTAAATGGGTTCGTTTATTATTTTTACTTGTGTAAATCACGTTAAAACTAGTCTAAAATAAGATTTACACATTTTTGGTCGCCATTTTTTCGACTTGGATAGAGAAAAATTGTCATTTTACACAAGACAAATGTTTTGCACAGGATTTTACACTTTCACTAATGATAAACGAACCCATCTAGTCATTAATTAGAGCCAAAGTTATAAAGTTAATCAACGTTTAGCGAGTTTCCAAACAGACACAAACCATTATAATTTAGAATATTTATGGGCGTATATTTTTATAAATTGCATGAACAGAGAAGCATTTATAAGAACATAAAGGATTTCACTTAACTCAACATCATTAAAAACTCATAGAAATTTTATCTCTAGATAAACTAGAGTTTATAAAATTTTAACAGGATAATTAATTATATGTATAATTATTTCTTAACTGTGAATTTTTCACTTGGTTAACAGTTCCACCTTCTTTAATCCAATTACCAGAAATGACCACCAACAATATTCATCCACTGAAACTGATTGATGCCTGTGAAAATCAGGGTAACACATGACAAGAAGCATAAAACTGGCAAAAACATCATTAGTGTCAATTTCATGGGTCAAAGTGTGATTTACACTCATCAAGGCTAGAATGAATATTCAATTGTGCAGTAAGTCAGAACATTAATCCCAACATTACCTTCAGTTGCTTGTTGCCTACAATAAATTGCATCTAATTTCATACCTCAAATAAAACCTAGGTTAAATTAATCCAAAAAAGCCGGATACAAGAATCAGTTTTCAAATGTGGAAAGTGGAAATGTTTTGAATTCCAATTGTAAGAATCTAAAAAAAAATTTTAAATTCTGACATCAATTCCCAATTCTGGGATATTGTGTTTGTAAAATTTATTTTTTCTATATTTTAATCTTATTTATAGTGTTGAATATTGATTTTAGCATTATTATTGCTAAAAACAATGCTAAAACACTGCTATATGTAACTGTACATAATCAAAATTTGAATTTAAAAATTAAAAATTTCAAATTTCAATTACCAAAAATTCAAATCCCAATTCCAATTCTATTTATATAAAAACTTCAAACAGAATTCTAAATCCAATCCCCATCTCTTGATTTAACAATTTTTTCACTTTTATTTAAAATTTTGCAACAATATACATTCACATAAACCTTTCCAAAATACCTATAAAACTTTTACAACTAGTAAAACTCCATTCCTAGCAATAAAATACAAAATGTTTACATTTCACTAAAAAAATAATATTTTTCCTTTTTTTTTTTTTGTTTTTTTTTTAAACTTACCTTGCAAAGCATTAACTTTTATCCATGTAAATAAAACCCATGAGATCATTCAACCGAAAAGCACCTGGCATCACTCGCGTTTCCGGCACCTGTTCTGACCGGTCCCAAAACTCAACCCAAGAATTTAATCTGTTTTAAAACCCCTAAAACTTCTTCTATTTCATCCAATTTGATATTTTTTATCACATTATAGGGACATTCGACACCCATTTTTGAATTTTTTTTGAATTTTTTTGTAAGAGCGGATTTTTTCCATGTTTTTAAGAGATTGGTTGATGGTTTGGATAAATAGATAAAAATTACTTACGGTTTGGATGCGTGTTTTGACGTTTTTTTGTGGATTTTGGTCGAGTTTTGTAGAGACGATCACAAATACACCGCTCGAGTTGCAGCCATTCTGCTTTAGTCTACCCACAATGCTCGAGAGGGATCGGTAGCGTGTTGCACCTGTCTATTTATTCTGGGTTTGGGTCCATTGTCAGACTCATTGTGGTGGGGGAATAAATGGTGACGTATGATGGGCGTTGAGAGGAATAAATAGAGAGGATTTGAGGGAGAGTGGGGAGTAAATAAATTAATGAAATTGGGTGTTGGAAATTTCTGAAAAAGGAAAAAACTGAAAAATAAAAATATATAAAAATTTGATAAATTTATAAAATGGAAAAAAAATTGAACAAATTTTTCCAAATTTTTATGTAATTAAAAAAATTTTGTCTAATTGATTAAATTGATTAAATTGGTCAAATTTAAAATCTAAAAAAAATAATAACTTTGAAATTTCGAAATTTTTGTGTCGCATTTTCTCTTTTCTGATTGGTTGAACAAAATAAATTCAGTTTTAACAATTAAATTTTTTTTCACTTACACCATTATACACCCATTAAGCCTCTTTTTCTAAATAAAACTTCTCTAAATCTCCATCTAAAATGACGGAATTCATCGGCTGGGATGTAGTCGCTGAAGAATATGCCCAAGAAGAAGACGAAACAACACTTCCCATATCCGATAATGAATACTGGAAACCACCAATCAAAGTTGGAGACGCAATTTTAGGAGACATTGTCAAATACCACAAATTAAGGTTAAAAATAAAAATTATAAAAAAAATTAAAAATTAATAAATTTCAATTCCAGAGAAGAAATCATCGCCGTGAAAGAAAAATCCGTAAATGTGTTTCATGAAAAATACAAACACGTAATCGATGGCTACCGAAAAGTAAAACAAAAAAATTTAAAAATTTAAATAAATTTTTCAAAAATCTCTTTCTAGATGCAATGTGACATGAAATCCATTCCGAAACCCGAAATCCCCAACGTTCTTTTCAAAGCTCCCGAAATCCGTCGACGAGTTCCACAACCCCTCGAACCACTTCCGGGCAAAAGACCCCAAACTTGGAATCAGTTTTACGGATACATGGCCACCAAACCCGAATGCAACCTCAAAATTTGTGGGAAAGATATAATAAAACCGATGCATAGTTGTAAACAGTTACTTGGATTCGAATACAATGCTCAGCGATAAATTAAAAAATTTTTAGTACAAAATTTTAACACTAGGGGGCAAAAGCATAATTTTCTGTTAAAAAAAATAAATTAATGTTTATTTTTCTGGAAATTTTTTATTTTTTAGTTTTTTGTTTTTAATTAAATTTTTCGATTTTTGAAATTTGAAAAATAAACGGAATGGAAAAATTAAGTTTTTGATGTTTTTATGTCTGTTTCGTCTTCGTCGCTGTCTGATGAATCTGTCTTGTAATAATTCACTCGGTTTGTGTTGACGAAAAGATCGTCGTCATCGCTGTTCTCGTCTGATTCACTACTGTTTTCATTTTTTAAGGTGGAATTTGTAGTTTTTTTGATTTTCTCATCGAATTCCTCGGGCCTAGAAAAAAGTAAATTAAAATTATTGTAAAATTAAAAAAAAAGTATTTTTTTTTAAAGGTTAAGTAAACTAAACTGGGTTTATTATTTAAATGTGAATCTACACATCACAAACAGTAATTAATCGTCGCCAAATTGTTTTTTTGACTCGTTAAATTTTGTAAAAAAAAAAAGATCACAAACAGTGAATGTTGAAAGAAAAATGAATTCTGGGAATTCTGAGTTTCTTATGTGCGAAAACCCTGCTCGAGAGAATTTCGGAACTAAATCCTGGATCAGTCGCTGAAAAACAACGAAAGCAACTCGGGAAATTTCAGCTACAGGGGCAGCGGACTTCGTGACGTCACAAATCGCGACAGCTTCAATAATCCATTTTCCTTTTGACACTCACTTTTCGCGATCAGTTTTTACAAATTTCTGAAAATCATTCAGCGATGATTAATTATTATTTATGATAATTATATTCGCATTTAATAATAAACCAATTCAGGTTACATCACCTTTAACTTTTTTAAATTTATTTCACCAAATCTTACCACAATCCTTTATCTTTTATATGCTTAATCTGTTCCTTGTACAAAATATGTGCGATTTCTGCTCTCACTTTATCCCCTTCTTGAATCGGTTCAATTATAACGAAATCACCTTTAAAAAAAAAATACAAATTTACTTTAAAAAAATGCAAATTTTTTTTATATAATTTTTAAAAAACCCTCACCTCTTTTAATCCAAATATTATTCCTAAACTTCGTTGGCATGCTCACAAGATATTTTTCTCCATTGCTGCATTCGACTTGATGTAAATTATTTCCACAACTCGAAACGACCTGAAATCAACAAATGACGTCATTTTAATATTTATAAAAAAAAATTTTAATTTACTTTTTTCTACCTTTACAACTTCTTGTTTATCTCTGGGCAGTACGAATTCGTTGAGAACTTCATGTACGACGTGTTTTTTCTTGGTTGTTTTTGACATTTTATTTCAGTTTCTGAAAATGGAAAATTTATGATGAAATTTGTGTTTTTTGGTCTGGATTTTGTGTTTTATGGAGTTAGTAATGGTTTACCTTGATTAGCGGATGAATAATAAGACTCTTTTGGTAGGTAAATAGGCGAGGGAGAAGAAATGATCGGGATGTACGAGCATCACAGTGTTATCAACACGCTGTTGATTTAGAAAGGACGGCGCCATCTTGGATTGCGTCACTTGGCGAAATGAGAAAACGTGATGAAATGGAAAATTGATTTTAAAGAGATAAATGGGGGAAATTGTACAATGTGATTATATTTTTTAGTGAAATAAAATACAGATTTAATTTTACAATTGTAAAAAGTAAAAATTAATTAAATGTCAATTTTTATTTTATTTTTATTTTATTTTTTTTTTGTTGCTTGGAAAAAATTAAATTGCAAAACATTATTTTTTTCAAATAGTAAATTTATTTACCGATAAAAATCAAAATATATCTTTATAAAAAAAAAATCTTCGTATTAATTACCAAAATTAAAAAAAAAAACCCAACCAATTGCTTTAAAAAATCCATCATAAAAACGAAAATTATTTCATTCTTGATTTAAGAATTAACAAATTAACAAATCCACTAAATAAAACCTAATTTATTGCAACAACATTTACTTTAAAAAAATTTTAACATTCTAGATTCTAAAAAATACACAGCAAAAGCAAAATCTTTCGTTTTCGCAACTTTCCAACATCAGTCCACCTTTTAGCTACACCCATAACCCTAAGTGTAAATTTTTCAACTTTTGATCGACTTTGCTTCGATTAAAAGATAAATCCACATTAATAATGAATTTTTCAAGTACTAAACTCCTTCTAAAGGTAGTTCCTCAAACATCATCCGAAGCTACATCTTCATTTATTTTCCTCCACGGATCTGGTAAATAAAATCATAAAAAAACATCAAAATTCTGCTAATAAAAACATAATTTTTAGGTGACACGGGTTCTGGATTGAAAGACTGGGTCAAACACGTATTGGGTCGAGAATTAACGTTTCCACACATCAGAATCCTTTATCCAACAGCTCCTGTGAGGTTAAAATTAATTTTAGAGATTTTAAATTTTATTTTTTTTAAATGTCAATTTTTATAATTTTTGGAATATTTCGAGAATCAGTGGAGATAAAATTAAAAAATTAATTTTATTTAAGATGTTCAATTCTTTAGGAAACCTTTCTAAAATGGATGTATGGGTGTACGGTTACGTCATAAGTTGTACGGCGTTACGTAATTGTTCTGATGATGAAATTTCGGAAGATGATCGAGATGACACTAAGGTAACACCGTACAACTTTTTTTGACGTAATCGTACACCCATACAGTAAATTTAGAAAAGTTTGCTAAAGAATTGAACATCTTAAATCAATTTAGTTTTTAATTTTATCTTTTCTAGTTTTCGAGATATATCAAAATTTGTAAAATATTGTTTTATTTATTTACTTATTTATTTATTTATTTAAATTTTTAGATCATACACACCAAACCAAGGAGCAAATTCGACAGTTTGGTTCGACCGGACTGAAATATCAATTCAAGCTCCTGAGCATGAAAAAACAACAAATTCTGCGTGTTCTATAATTAGAGATTTGATTTCGCAAGAAGTAGATAAAGGAATCCCGATCAATCGAATTATGATCGGTAGATTTATGAGGAATTATAGAAAATGGTCATTTTATTTTAATTATTATTTTTTTTTTAATTTTTAGGAGGTTTTTCCATGGGTGGATGTTTGGCAATGCATCTTGCGTATAGGTTTCAGTTGAAGTTGGCTGGATGTGCGAATTTGTCCGGGTTTTTGAACGATGATTCGCAGGTTTATAAAGTAAGATACAGTAATAGAAGAATTTCGTGGAAATTTGTGTATTTTTGTGGGAGTTTTATATGATTTTTTAATGTTTTTAATTAAAATATACTAAATATTTTTGGTATTTCTTAAGTTTTGTAATAATGTTTTTTTTTTTTGTTAGATTTTTAACTTATTTTAAAAATATTTTTACATTTTTAGTCACTTTTCGATGTATTTCTCTCAGTTATAAATTAATTTAACAATTTTTCGACTTTTTAAGCTCAAATTTAATTTTTTCACATTTAAAGTTTTAAACAACTTTTAGGTTTTTTTTGGGTTATTATTTTTTTTTTTCAAATATTTTGATAAATTTTAGTCATTTATCGATATATTTCTCTCAGTTTTAAATCTATTTACCAATTTTTCGACTTTTTAAGGTAAAATTAAAAAAAAAAAAAAAAAAAGATTTCACATTTTTACGGCAATTTATTTACTTTATCCAACTTTTTTTGATATTTTCAGGTCCTAAAATTGCAAAGTCGTGACATTTTTCGCCCGCCACTCTTCGCATGTCACGGGAAAAGGGATCTTTTAGTCAAATTTGACTGGGGCCACCAAACATTCACAAAACTCAACCAACTAGGCGTAGAAGAAGCACAGTTCCACGAATTCCCAAGTATGATGCACGAATTAAGAAAACGAGAGATAGAAATGATGGAAAAGTGGATAATAGATAAAATACCGCAAAAAAACAAATAAATATTAATTTATATATTTTTTTTACTGTTATAATTTGTTACAATTTGTAAAAATCGAAATAATAAAGTCACGTATCGAACATATCTTCTTGGTCGGACATTTCCGGTTTGTCCCAATCCTTCATTTTCGCACCTAACATGAAATCGTCGCGGAAAAGATCCCATTTTGCTGGTTTTTCGTCTTTTATTTCCTAAAATTAATTAAAAAATTAAAAATTAAGTAAAAATAACAAAATTTTGATATTAAAGTGAAGTGCTTTGCCCCCTAGTGTCAAAATCGAGAACTAAGTAGTGATTTTTATATCACATTTTTATTAAAAAAATTTATATTTGAAATAATTTTTCTAAATTTAAAAAAATAAATAAATATCAATTTTAACTCAAGGGGGCGAAACTCTTCACTCAGACAATTTTTTTTTAAATATACTTTTGACGTTGATTTTCGAAGTTCGTCTTTAACATTGACACTTTTACTTCTTCCATGTAAAAGATCGAGAAAATCGCCTTTCGATATTTTCTTCGTATTAATTCTCTTCGTCCTTTCATTCCCGCTTTTATTCTTCTTTTCAGCGGGAATTTGTTGTTCTTTAACGGCATTAAAGAGTTGCACGACTCCTTTAGTGGCAATCCGCATCAACGCCCTCTCGCGGTCTCTTTCGATAACATCAGGTTTTCTTCGAATTTCAACTTCCCAGTCAAATTGTTTCTAAAAAAAAAAATAAAAAAAATTCAAAAAATGTTTAAATAATAATAAAAACATAAAAAACAAACTTTTATGTATTTTTTATTATCATCTTCATCTTTTTCGTCATCTTCGTCACTTTCTTCAACTTTTTCGACTTTTTCTTCACCATCAACTGTTTCCACGACTTCAAAAACAGTTTTCCTTTTACTCCCATCTGTGATTTTAACATCGCGGTCCATTTTGGCTTTTGTTAAGAGTTTATTAACAGGTTTTGAGCCTCGTAGAATTTTCTGCATCGCGTCTGCCCATGATGGATTTCCATTTTCATTCGTTTCGCACGTGGTTTCGTCCATTTCGTCTTCGTTTTCCGACTCGTTTTCGATGTCTGAGTCTATTTTTACACAGCATTTATCTTCTTTTACATTCCCTGTAAAGAACTTTGTTGTTAATAAAAAGGATAATTGATTTATTTGAGGTTTTCTTACCT
>JAQFZP010001557.1:0-18565 GCA_034695745.1 Geophilus truncorum
ACAGAGTGTGACTCTCTTCTTCGATCCTTTGACAATGTATTCCACCATAGTTACATGCAGGTATTAAAATACTTAAGATATACGACCTTGTTAAAAATTGTATATATTAGTCTGGGCCACCCTGTACAGTATAGTTGTGACTGTTAAAAAAGTAAACTTATGATAAAAGCACATGTTTGCTCTAAATTATTATACGGTACCACAGAAGATATGGTAGCTTCCAGGGTGATATACATAATAGAGACTGCTTGCAAAAGTCAGTTTTGTTCAATATAAACTATTACATCATAAATAAACAATAATGCTATGGTGTAATTTTGAACCCCAAAGTTACATTTACTTATCTATTTTCCCGTGTTAAGTTTAATCATATAACCATAAACCTAAATTCAAAAATGATAAAGTATACAGTTGTACTTTTTTCTTTGACTGCATAAAGAATGCAAATCCATACATTTGAACAATTAATTACATCTAAAAGCTGCAAATTCTGTCTTGTGGTACACTGTAAATCCGAAAGGCTAAAATTGACTTCGAGTCAGATGTGAGACTAAATATTAGATTTATGAAGTCAACGCTGCTTAAAGTGTAGTATTTTTTTACTCCTTAATGTAGAATTAGATTCCTAACACAGCTAATGTTTGCAACTACTGTATATAGAAGTGTGAATTTACAGAAAAGTATCTAAAATTTGCAAATTTATGCTGTTAATGACAGTTACAGATAAAACAACTCCTTTAAAGTGTTTGTGTTTTGGGCACTTCTACTTTTTTTTATATACACTTTGTAAATAAACAATTTGAATTGTCATGTTTGGATGAAACAGACATCTTAATTTAAAGCTAAATCTGGTAAATTAAATTGTACCTTTGGCACACAAAAAACATTGAAAACATATTTTCTCTTTGGTTTACCACTGGGGATTTCTAGCACTCAGTGCTTCAAGGTGTTGCTCTTTACAACAAGTTCGTAACCGAGCATGGAACGTGGTTGCCACAAACAAAATTTTTCAATTTTCTGTGGCGCTAATTACAAACATAAAATCTTTAATCGGTCGTAATTATTACTTGCCCCCAGCACTGTATATTACAGATGAAGTAATATTGACAACTATGATGTTAAAAAAAACTATGGTAAATTTAGGGTAATTGCTTCGGAATCAATTCCATGATGGTTTTAGGTGAAAAAAATATACTAGGCCAAACAAGTTCTGCTCATCCTTGTTTATCAAACACTTTATAATTATTTTAAAATTATTATAACAGTTTCAACATTAGCCATTTTGATTTACAGTGTATATGTTTGGGGACTGATGTTGGAAAGTGATGCAAAATAAGACTATCTTTATAGAATATGTTCTACATTTCATTTAAAACTTATACAGTTTAAAACAGCAACATTAAATTAATAAATTTACTTAGTAATGAGTTTTTTTTTTTTTTTTTTTTTTTTTTAATGTTGCACTTGTGTACTCAGCTCTAACGATTTAGCAGCCATATTGATGTCAATTTGTAAGTTGACGTTACAGAAAATAATACAGTGAAATGTATACAGTATAAAAGGGTGGAGCAACCTACACTAAAATGTAATATATTTCAAATATATGGTGTAAAATTTAGTCATTTTATGTTATGTGTACAGTAAGTAAAATGTATGTAAAAGTATACATACAATAACACATATTTAAAAATACGGTTGCATTGATCATTTTCTATAAAATTTTATGTGTTTGACTTGTGTTCAATAGTTAGACTTAAACGCGCAAATTATTATACTACATACGGTATACAAAATGTACAATGTAATTGTACTCCAAATATGTGAGACAAATACTTATGTACAAAATATAAAATGGAAATATAATTGGTTATAACTGGCCTACGTTAAGAACATACAGTATTTCTATAATTCAAATGCAACTTATTACAAAAGTTTTTCAATTTATAACTTTTTATAACTTTTTATCACTAAACATTTAAAATACCATACATGAGAGTCACAGAGTAAAATACATTATGGAATAAATGTTTGACGATCTATTTTTGCAAATGTACCGTACCTATGTTTCATAAACACTGATATAACTTAAATATCCATAAGTATGCCATTTAAGAGATGTACAGTTTAAAAATATCGGTTTGCATACAATGGTTTGTACTCTGCTTGACCGATATCGGAAATCAGCCGATTTCCGATATCCTGAATAAAATATCGGCCTATACCGATAACGATATTTTTTTTTTTAAATTTTATGTTTTTCTCTTGTTTTGGTACATAAAACAAGATTTCTGTTCAAGAATAGTTTAAGTTTGTAAATATATTTTAAGTTTTATTTTAAAAGTTTACATATTAAATTTGGTTTAATTCTGCTTTTGTGACAAAATTTGTTTTTGTAACTTTTTTTCGAAAAATTTTGATTTTTTTATTATTATGCAACATATTTTTAAGAAAAACAATGAAAGTGCTGTATTTTGTTAACGTTTTTATTACGTTTGCACTGAAAACGTAATAAAAACGTGACTAAATTTTTATTTTTGAAATATCGGAATCAGTAAGCGAAATATCGGCCGATACAGATATCAGAATCGGTCAAGTCCTATAGTTTGTATAATATACTAACAAACGGGAGGACTATACTTTGTACTTAAAATACTGTTTACAGTGGTTTATAGGTTCTAAAGAAATCAACAACATGCAATCGTCGTTAAACTGTTGTGTCCGTTGTTTTTTGACTAATTGACGCTAGATGTGAACTTTACATAACTGTTTCGACTTACAAGCAGACTGTAAAACAGAACTCGTTTGTAACCCGAGGACTTTCTATATATTTAAAACACATGGCATTTTGTTGCGGGAATTTCATGACGTTTGTGTGACGAGAGAAAGAGAGAAATGATGCTTAAGGTCACCAGTGACTATTATGGTCAAACGAGACACAGCAAGTAGTAAAACAAATATAAATCATCACAACAATCAAAATTTAAGACAAGTGAAAATACTCAAAACAGCTCAAATACAAGACGTGTGTGGGATGCGTAAACATTTACGACTAAACCACACACACACACACATTGCAGATTAAATCGCGTTTTATTCGTGAGATGACTTTGTAAAATGACGGGCCAAGTCGAATTGATAATACAGCCCAAAGCTGTAAATAAGTCAAATATTTGGGCAAATTGTGATGTTAAATTACAATTGTTATTTTCAGACTGCCACTAACGTTTCGTTTTGAATCGCATAAGTATGAAAAATGAAAAGAAAGTTTTCGGGGTTTGTTTTTGGCATGAAAACAAATAACTCCTGCTTACCCCCGGTGCTACCAGCGCCAAATGTTTTTATTTAAGCAAATTGCTTCTATGTTGAACGATGATTTGTCAGTCGCTTGATAATAACAGTGGATTGTAAAATGATTTATGAATATGCAGTAAATGTATCGACTTGGCAAAATATTTTTTATGTTCAAATGGAATTGTAATTTGAGGCCATTGGAAACATTAACTTCTAATCATATGTCATAAAAATTGCTTGGTTTCAATTTTAAATTATACACCAGGAAAATATTTTTCCAAAAAAAAATTCAATAAAATCTTTTTTTTTTTTATTTATTTTTTATCTATTTTTTATTCATTTTTTATTTATTTTTCTTTCTCTTCTTTTTTTGGTATTAGTTAATTGCTTCACTTCTAACGCAAGAGTTCATTAGCTTTTATTGATTGAAGAAATCTGGACATTAATAGAAACCTACAGTTGAATTCGAAAACCGAAACCTAGCACTGCGCATGCGCACTGGAAGCGCATGGCGCGAAATCGTGCAAATAAAATGGCTGACGAGGAAGTTAGAGCGAGCATCACTTTATCTCGGTCGAAAACTGATTTAGTTTTGCTTTTTTGGTGCTAATAAAGTTTAAAATGTAGTTTTTTATCACTTTCGGTTGTGATTTTAAATTAAAGCATAAAAAAAGAGGAAAAAGTTAAATATTTATGTTTTAAAATAAAACAAAGTGGGAATTTAGATGTTAGAAAGACACATTCACGCTTTGACCTTTCAAATTTATTGATTTCATCAATCAGGAAATGGAAATATAACTTCGTTTACATGGTACGAGGAACAAATGTAGTTTCACGTTAAATGAAATGCTCGTCAAAAAACGTAGAAAATTACTCTTAATAAATTATTCCCCCATACATGCAATCTCATTTATCCTCAAACTAAGGCATTACATCACTCGTAATGTCATCATTTCTTTATGCATTCAGCATCTAATTCGTAGGTCAATACGCAAATCGATCGACGCACCACCGCGTGGAAGCGCGGCTCCATCTTGTGCCACACAGACAAAACAAAAAAACAAAAATTACTTCCGCGGGAAATACAATGCGAAAAAAAATTACCCCACCCCAACTATCTGGATTTACCATCCAGAAACGTGCAAAACGCGCGTGCACGATCCGCCAGATCGAAACAAGCGCGCGTTTTAGGTGCAGTTTTGACCACTAGATGGCCTTCGACGTAAACTGACCGCTGACGCATGGTTTAAAGCAGATATGACGAGACGCGCTGCGTTTTCATCATGTCATGATGGGTTTTTCGTTGCAGCGATGCTTGGTTTAAGTGCCAAGCAGCCGGCGAGAACCGCCTCGGAAGATTAATGAAAACCATGGTGATTAACGCAGGCTTGCCCGAGAAGAAACGCATCGCCTACAGGAGCCTAACTGGACAACTGAACAAGCCGGCGGAATTCGACAACTCGCTGCCGCCGCCACCGCCGCCTCCGCCGCAGTCGCAGCCCGCGTCGTCTACGTCGCCGTCGCTGCAGAACGGGCTGTCGCATCATCACCCACTCCCCGAGAAAAATGCTCTCTCCCTTTCAATGGTAAGGATTGTCTTTGTGTACAGAAATCGAGTTTCAATAAAACGTGTTGATGAAAATATGGTGGGTGAAGCTGCGATCAAATGATGGTTGCCTGGCAACCGGAATTAAAGAGAGCAATTGACTCGAGATGGATTTTTCATCTTCAAATTCGAATTCTTTTCACCATTTTTTTTTTTACCTCCACCCATCTCTGTCTGTTTGGCAAACTCTTGTAAATCGCTGTATCGATTTCAATTACGGAATGCAATTAATTTTTCTAACAGTTTCGACTCTTATTTATTCACGAATGGCGGCGAGGATGACGTGATGGTGATGGTCGAGTTTGCTGTGTTTGCCAACGGTGGGGGAATTTGCGATTTTCCTCCTTCGTCTCTATATATATACCTCGATCCCTCGCAAAATGCAAAATGAGAAATGGAATCTTCTGATAATCGAACGTTTATGCTGCTACTCGAGTTGCAGCAACAATTCGTGTTTGGTTAGAAGGGAATATATTCTCAGTAAAATACGTCATCTAAAACTCAAATTAGGATTAAATAGTCAAAATAATTACAGATTTTCCGAAAATATGAAGCAAAATTCAAATTATATGATAGAATAAATAAATTTTGGAGGTAAACATTGGACAAGCAATAAGTTAAGTGGATTTATTTACCAGTTGAAATATAATTTGAAATTGGTTTACGTAGATGCATCCAATATGGCGTCTAGTTTAAACAAGTGGCTAATAAGAGATTTTTAGTCTTGGGGGTGTTGCGCAGTAAAGGTTTAAATAAATAAAGTAAAATTTTCTACAGAGTTCGTGAGTCTGGAACCAATAGAAATAATAAATGATATACAGTAGTAGTACAGTATAGGCAAAATGGCTGCAGTATGCAGAGGCGTATCTATGAAAAACGGCTCCTATGGCAATCACTGAAATTACACCCCTGTCCAACATCTGACACTTACCTTTTAGACAACTAAGGTCTAAGATAACTTTACCATAATATCGAAGTATTGAATTTACGCATAAAAAAAGTCAAAATCTTTCACTGCTCTTCTGTAGACTTTTTTTGAAAAGTTTTATATCTTTTTTAAAAAAAAAACTTTTCACTGGCATGGGGCGTTCCCTTTAAGTGGCGCCCAGGGCACATGCCATACTTGCCATAACTCAGATATGCTTCTGTCATAATGTGTATTGTGTGTTTAAACCCTGGTTCACACCTGAACTAAAGTAACGCAACATTGATGCGATGCAATGCAATGTAGATAAAATTTGATTCCCATTTGGGCTATTCTTTAGATTAGTCTTTATTTTCAATTGGTCTAATTTTTGGTTCAGTGATGTAGTTGAACATGCTGAGTTCGAATCTGATCGTGGTTTTTCTCAGAAACAAGTCGAAGTTGTGAAAACAGCTTTTGAAATTGCAAGTCCAGATAGCAAAACTGAATTGGAAAAACGCATGAATCGTTATTTCGCTTATAAACCTTACCGAACCCCTAGCACAAGCACACAGCTAAGGTTAGGTTAGTGCTGGGAAGGCGGTGCACATGATTCACAGATCTTTTCGATTCTAGTTCACTTGTGCACATAGGGAATGGCCGCTACTGTAAAGAATTTCCTCATACTGCTACTTGCCATTGCATTGCGTGTTTGCATAAACACCTTTAATCTCATTGGTCCAGACTTGATGGACGTCTTGTAGAAAACATGTTTAGATCACCTAGTGACAGCTAGCTGAACTAAAAGATATAAGTAATTGCAAAATGAGTACCGTACTAAATGTTTTTCCTTCTTCTTCTTCGTACTAGTTTTCCTTGATGTCAGCAGAAAATGCTTTGCAAACTAGCTGCAGTTCGTCTTCGTTGAGCCACGTCTCTTCGTCGTCCTTGTCGTCTATAGCAAATCTAGATACGCTGGACGTGGCCACAAAACAGCTGTGGAACCACTACCGAATCAGAGGCGGCTTTTTCAACGACAGAGAGTTCATTCTGCATTTGTTGCAAAAGGAACAGTCGTGTCGAGAATGTAATAACAGGTAAATCTAAGATTGCCAGTTGACAGAGTAAAAGTTGATCGGAGAGTTGGCGAACGGGGACGCCTTGGTTGTGGAATGGCCCCATTTTGCATTTATAAAGTATTTATAAATTTCTTATAGTGGCCATTTCATCTTCCACGAACCCTGCCCGTCATGTCTCATAAATTTGATGTTAGATTCACACTACAAGAAGTTCTATTGTGGTCTAATTCTCGAAGATGTTTTAAAATAAGGACAATGTTATTCTAACTATGTTAATATTAAGAAATATGGATGTTTTTTGGCAGAGTTGAAATTGTTTTGCTGAATTTTTTCATCAGTTTCAAACTGTTGTAAAAGTTACTTTATCATCAAAAAGGCGTAATTCAAACAGAAATACTCGCTTACAGAAGAAGTTGCTGAAGCGTTTTGTGACACCATCCTGAGCTTTTCTTTATATATGATAAGAACATTAGGGATTATGTGGAGGTTGGACATGTAGAAGAGTTGTCCTGTGATAAAGAATGCATGATAAACGTATATTACAGTTTCAACGTGCACATTATTACACCCATAAAATTAACACTTTTTGGTACCGTACTATGCTATTAACTTTAGAGTACATCTTTTTCCTAAAACATCTTTCCAAACCTATTGTACATCAATTATGTGTAAAACTCTAAGCAGTGGTATAAGATAATCATTTTACACAAAAAGAGAGTCAGAATACGGACAAAAGGCAGATTTATTTTGAGTTCTTTGATGTTTCAACCACCAGAGGGTTTGTGGTAATCATAAGATATTCTATATTCTTTTAATATTAAAGTAATTAGGGTTCATGACAGTGTTCTTGTTCTACACCTTTGAGAATCTTAGCCCTGTTCTTAAAAAATAGAATTTAGTTTGCAGAGTTCTTGTAGTGTGGATCTATCATGATATTCTCTTTGTTGGTAAATTTATTGATACTATCTAAGGTAAGTTTTAAGGATTTGTTGTATTTGCAATACAAAGTCTTAGGGACAGTATGTCTTTTCTGATTATGACTGGCTTAATTGAGAATTCATATTCAAATTTTGAAAATCTTGGTTTAAATTGAAGTTGTGCGAGGCTACAGTAGATGAAGTTGAAGCTTATTTACAATGCAGTGTGTTTGGTACTGCTAAATGGCGTTATATTGTGAATGTATCTTTAAGTCTTTACATGTCATGAGGCCGTAAAACGGGGTGAATAAAGACACAGCAAAGGCGCCATCTAGTTGCGTAAGTTTTGCATATTTTATTAGGCATTTGTAAAGTCAATTGTTTCAGCTTTACAAATGAGTAATAAAATATGCACAAATTACGCAACTAGATGGCGCTTTTGCTCTGTCTCTATTCACCCCGTTTTACGGTATACAGGAATGTAAACAATACTGATTAGCGATGTCGCGATACTGTTATGGTTACTTTCAAAAACTAAAAATTTATTTTTATTATCATAGTTGCTTTCACTTTCACATTGAATATCGAATTTTCTATATCGAAATTAGAGATAAAATTTTTACTTTTTTTTTTTTTTTTTGTTACTGCATCATTACTTTTGAAAAAGCGTATACAGTATTAAGGAGAGATTATTTTTTGGTGGGTTTTTGGAAATTTGCTTCATTTTCAGAAAATGTTGACAACTTTTGCCTAATTTTTCGGAATATTTAGTATTTCAGGGAGAGGAGTTTCAAAATAAAATGTATAGAAGAATGGTAATGCCAGTAGCGATGGTTGATGCTACCAAAAGAGTAGAATTGTTACTGTGTTGATAGTTGAGGTAGAAAAGTATGACAAGGTGCATTCAATCTCAGAAAAGTCACTTTAACTTACTCTTTTATAACAATACACTTTTTAGGAATAAGTGGCTTTTGTTTTTAAACACTCATAAACCCTTCCATTCCATCTGTGACCTATTTTCAGCTGAATGCTTGGGTCGCACTACATTAGAAAACACGATGGAAAACAGAATTATGTTTTTTTTTTTTTTCGTGGTGAATGATGTCACTTCCTGTAAGTTGACCAGAAAACTGAAAAAGTAGAATCTGTTTCTACTTTTTTTCTACAAAAAGAAACAGAATTTTAAAAAATGTCCAATTTTGTGAATTCCATTTTACGACATCAGAGGCAAAGGTTACTGATTCTACCTGTTTTTATTGTAACTGTGACTAGGTATGACAGGTAGTTTACCTACCATTTTAGTTGAGTTTTCTGTCGAAGTGTACACTGATGACAGAAAAATTAATTTTTGATTCTTTTTCTGTTTCCCATCGTAGTGTGAACTTAAAATAAGACAACTAGAAATCACTCTCCAAAAGATGTTCCGAAAAGTCACTTTTTTCGCAAATGACTTTGAAAACGTCATATCCGACTTTGAAAAGTAAAAAAAGACAAAAAATGACTTTTTGACCACGAGATTGAATACACCTACTCTTAACTCTAAGCAGCTAAAATGAAAACTTTTAAAGTCTCTAAAGTTGAGTCTATTTTCTAGTCATTTGAGCAGTTTAAAAATACAGTGGAACTCGTTTATAACGTACTCGGTTATAACGTAACTTTTTTGTTTCCTTGGCTATATAAGCGTTATACGAAGTTACTCGGATATAAGTTTAACTCGGTTATAACGTCATTTTCAAGCCGGTCCCTTGAGAAACGTTATAAACGGGTTCCATAATGCAAAAGGCAAACATAGTAGCATGCGATATACAGTATAGGCCATAGTCTACAGACGATTGGGCTTACCAAAGCAAAAACTGAAAATATCAGCGAGTATGAAAATAACAAATTGCACTTCAGTGCACTGCAATCAACAACATTTCAGATCATAATATTTACATGCACCACAAGCCATACCATAGAAATAGAAATAAAAATAATAAAAATAAAAACATCTACGGTATCTAATTAATCAATTTTAAATTCAAGTATAATTTTTAACATCAAAGTTATAAACATCTATTAACACCTTTACGTCGGTCATCTTTTCTGGAACGACCCACATAGAGTAAACTAATACCTACTCTTTACCCTCAATTGAAATTTACATACATCTAATCAAGCGCCATTTTGTTGATTAGAATGCAGCATGATGCAGCAAAACATGGCAATATTCCCACAAGGGTTTTATACATGTTTGTTTTCGCTTTCCCTTCTGCTTTCGAGCACTGTTTCACACAAAATGGCAACTGATATCCTTAATTTTGGTTTAAAAAAAAAAACACACAAAGACAGGTAAGTGAGTGATTTATCTGAAAAAATACATTAAAAAATGGCGATTTTTTTCTGTTGTATTTTTAAAATCCGAATTCAAAAGTATGGTGATTGGCACGAAATAAATTGTAATAAAAAGCAAAGAGCGTGAAATAAAGAGTGTGTATTAACATAATTTGCTTGGGCAAAGCGATAAATGAACTTTTATGTTAACGAAACTGCTCGCAAAGCTTGTTAGAGGAGAAAGGGGGAAAACAGCTCTGCATCACTATGCGGGATTTATTTGCTAATTCAATTGAATTATTGATTGTCAGGTCGATAGAGAGTAACATTTTCCAAGTCTGCACATAATATAACGTTTTAATGTCTGTCTGTGCGAAAATTAATTTGAAATATTTTTTTAAAAGAAATTTCAAATTAATTTTTGTATTTATCAATTTTTTTGTTTTCAATTTTGTTTTATTTTATATGTGAAATAGAATTAAATGATTTTTTCTTCAATTATTGATTATTACATTAATGTAATTTTTGTACTTTTGAAAATTTCAAAATTTAATTTCTTTTGTCTAGTTTTTATTTTCTTTTTTTTCTCCTTACTTTGAAATATCTTTCCAGGAACTCTATTACTCCAGGTTCAGATGCAAATTTGTGGCATCAAAAGGCATCTCAGGAATTCAAATCTAATTATGATGTACAAGCAACTAGTTCTAACAGGTATAAATGGCTATTAAGTGACATTTTTATTCATTATGATGTTGTAATAATTATTATCAATTATTATTATTATTATTATTATTATTGGGAATTTATTTCTACAGTGCAAAAATTACTGATCGGAGTTCCTGGATGAATGATCAATGCGACAACGAAGAAAGTAGTGCTAGAGTATCGGTGTCGGAGGCAGTTATGTTATTCAAAGGTAAAAATGTGGGAAGTGTACAGAAATTACTAATGCTGGGCAGTAAAATATAAAAATTCCTTTTGTCCTTATTTTGACTCTTATTTAGTGTAACATTACACCGTGAAAAATTTAGCATTAAGGTACTGTATTTTCTCAAATAATGCTCAGGTTGCAAATAGGGCATGGATTTCAATTAATGCATCTCTGAATTTGTTAAGAACGTTCAAAACATACATTTTTGAGTATGTACAGTTACATATAGCAGTTCTTACGAGTGTTTTAGCATTGCTTTTAGTAATAAAAATGCTAAAATCAACATTCATGGGAGCGCTATTTGAGAAAATACGGTAATTCTAATAACTTTATACAACGACACCTATATGGTGGTTCTGTTATAACATTGTAAAGCTGTATTATTATTATTATATTGGTCTCCAATGGCATTATTATGCCCATGAAATAAACATTTTTTTTGGTATGTTTTATAAACTTTACCTCTTTTCTTACAATGTGCTCGTATTGTACGAATGTACTCACTGTAAAAAGAAATATTGAGACAAAATTGGTGTAAAATTACGCTATGACACAATTATCACCAAAAAAGTGTAATTTAAACAGATAACCTACTTACTGTAAGAATACAGTACTCAGTAAAGGTGCATCATTAGCTTTCAGTGGTACGTTACTAGTTATTACATTCATAAAATTAGAGTCTGCGCATCTGAAACGTTAAAACGTAAAAAAATCGCCGTATTCATGGCGCTGTACATTCATATATTTAGGTGTTTGTTCTATGCAAACCGATTAACATGATTTTTCATTTTAAAACGTTCATATGTTAAAAATCAGAAAAATCTGCCATTTCTATTAACAATTCTATGACATCTTTATTCTAAAACACCTTTAGTTTTACACTTTTGTAAACATTAAGCAGTGTTGTAAGATAATCATTTTACATCAAAGAAGAATCAGAATAAGGACAAAAGGTATATTTATTTTTTATATTGCAGAGTGGGTTATATAATACCTTTATATGCAACATTTTTAGCTACAATATTTATAAAATTTATATTAAAAAAGTATTACTTTTCAATGTCATGTTGCCATTGATTAAAAACATGATTAGAATTAGAAATTGACTATTAAGAAAGAGAAAAATTCTCGAAAGTTGCCGAGTTTCCGTTGCCAGCCAAAAACTTTTGTCAATGAAACAAAAGTTGGAAAAGTTTATAAATTTGAAATAGACACTAGCATTTTGTTTTCAAATCACTGCACTGTTTCCAGGTGGAATCTAGTCAACATGTTGGCTTCACCTAGAAACTGTTGGTTGGCAAATTTCATCATCAAGTCCACAAAAAGATTTACATTGTGCATATTTCAATGCACTATTTTCAGTACATCCTTTTCTTTTCTTTTATTTTATTTTATTTCAATCAGCGGCTATAAATGACAATAACAACTATAAATCCACAAATATCCTCAAAATCTCTAGAAATGTTTGATTTTTTTTTCTTCCTTAGAACCTAAAATCCACTAAAATCCTTTAAAATCCTCTTAAAGTGGCTGAGGAAAAGGAGCAAAGATTTGAATAACACAAGTAGAGGATAAGAAAAAAATGGTTGACACTGATTACAATAGTAGGAGAAGGAAGAAATTCTGCTTAAGGTCGTCAGTGGCTATTCTGGTCATATATTCTGCAACTTGTCACAATTACGAAAAGCTTCAAGGATTAGAAAACCCACAACTGAACAAAACAAAACAAAAATCCAAAGAAGCAAGAAGCGAATTACTGAAACACAAAATTCGAGCAGCCGAAAATCTAGAACACTCCAACAAAATGTGTCTTAAAAGTTAACAAAATATTTTCACAATTGCACAGGGGAGCAACAGTGTGCTCCATCAGGTGCCCATGCGCAGAGTTAGCATAGTTAGCGACGCCATTAATTTCACTAGTTTCCATAAAGTACAATAATGTAACAAAATTTAGCTATTTTTACCTGTTCAAAACATTATTTTTATATAAATTAATCGACTTTATTGTGTACTAGAAACATTGAGAAAACATTTCAAGCACACATGAAAACACTTAATTTCTGCAAATGTTACTTTTTTGCATGAAATTAAGTATTTTTAAGATAGCGGTATCGGAATTACAGCTACTGTGTTTTCTAAAATAACGATAGCGAATCAGTTACAAATTTAATTTCTGAAAAATAGCGGTAGCGATAGCGATAGCGAGCTAGAAAAAAACTCTGCCCCTGCTATATGAGTGTTCGTTCAATTCTTAAGTAACATAATTAAAAATACGAAAATTTACTCAATTGAATTTTAGAATTACGATGCATTGTCGAAAGAGAAGTAATGAAAAATCATCGAAATCTCGAGTTATGATCAAATCGCAAGTTGACTGTAAGAGAAGCATAATTCAACTTGATAGCTAACTCGTTGCAACATGACAGTGCACGACAAATGGCAGCCATTTTTACAATTTTTGTCTCATTTCAAATCACGTTGCGAATTTTTGAAGTGAATTTTTTCGACGTGTTGGTTTTTAAACTCGGAATTAACCACGCCATGTCTTGAGCAATAAGCACTGTTTCCTGTTTCCTCAGTCACCTTCGTTTTAGTAAAACCAGACATGACAAAGCCGTGTTGCAACTTTTAATTAAATTTGACAGAAAAAAATTAGACAGTATAGCGGTATATCTGGATAAAATAATACAGTTATTCACTTATATTTTTATCAAAAAACAGTGTTTTTGACTGGTAAATTTTTTTTTCTTCTAGAATGGCTTCAAGAGAAAAACCTATCGACGGAGTTCGAGAAATTTCCAAAAACAGAACTGAATGACCTTTTAGGACAATATTATCAAGATGTATCCGAAGAATACGGTGTGGAGTATAAATGGTGAGTGGTTTTGTGATTTCTCGTTTAAAACGCAAAATTAAATTTCTATATCATTGATCATTTAAATCTGGCTAAATTTCTGGCGAAAAGGCCTAATCGAATTTAATACGGAGTCGGACAAAAAAAATGTCATCGATGAGATTTATGGGATTTGTGAAGATTTGTAAAGATTTTTATTTGACCCGTCGACGGAAATGTTCGAGCTTGTTCGACCTCTTGGCCTAAACGTATAATTCGATCAGACTTAAATGATCGATAACCAAATTAAAATTTCATTTTGCTTTTTAAACCAAAAATCGCATAGTTTATAATAAAATTATTTACATATTTTTAATTCAAACTCTTTCAGGGCAACGTTGGACGGAATTCGGTCCGCTCTTGAGAAGCATCTGTCTTCGTGCAGCAACCCGGTGAACATCGTCAACGACGTCGAGTTCAAAGGCAGCAACGACATATTGCAAAGTTTCGTGAAAAAACGTCGGTATGACGAAATGAGCGGCGACAAGAAACAAATTCCTGCCAAAATGTCGAAAACACCCGGTCCCATCGTGAGTCCAACATTTCAAAGATTTTTTTTTTTTTTTTAACTTTTGAATTTTTAAAAAATTAGGAATCGGATTCTCAGATCATCACGACCGAAGACTTGTTAAAAATCCACACATCGCTGTTCCTCACGACCGACAACCCGGAAGGCCTGCTGCACAAAGTTTGGTTCGACCTGATCCTTTTTCTGGGAATATTTTGTGGCCAAAACCCATCGATACATTCCTTGAAACTGAACGCCGACCCCGACGACAGCGAGTTCTACTGCTTCTACGGCGACAACCAGAACAACGACAACGGACTGCGCCTCTACGGAAGCCTCGGCAACCACTGCCCCCTGGCGGCGCTCAAGAAGTACCTCTCCAAACTGCACCCGGACCAGGAACAGCTTTTCCAGCATCCGAACCCGAACTGGAGCCCGGACAGCGACATCTGGTACTCTCCGGAACCCATGAGCCCCGACGACTTGGAGAGCGTTGCCGATTTTTTGCTGCGATCCACGGGCCTCTCAAAGTGCTACGGCCTCGCGTCGCTGCACGCCACCAGCGAGTGGGTGCAAGAGCTGTGGGAGAACGGCAAGGACCGCGACACGATACTCGCACTCACGGGACTCGCGACCCACGTGCCCGCCCGCACCCCGGAGCCGGAGCCGTCGCTGCGGGACGACGTTAAGATGCCGCTGATCGACTCGGCGTCGGCGTCGGCGTCGGCGGTCAACGATCTCGACGACCCGGTTAAGAAGATCGGCCGCGCGCCGCCGAGTCCCACGATCAAGCCCATAGCGCCGACCTCGCAGTCGATGCTTCTGCTTCCGAACGATCACTTCTCGTCTTTCGTGCAGTCGGGGATGCATCTGAGTTCTATGCTCCCGTCGACTATGCTGCTTCCCGTTCCATTCCAAGAACCGAACCCGCTTCCGTCGCTCATGTATCTCAAGCCCGAACAGTCGGCCAAGCGAATGCAGGATTTCCGCAGCGACATTCACATCAGTATTAACTCCACCATACCGAGCAGCAGCAGTTTGACGACCACGTAATCATGCGACGAGTGGTCAGACGAAACAAACAACGAACAAAAATCCTGATTATCACCTCGTTTACTCCCCTTTTTCCCCAAAGGTCGTGTCTGCCGTTTTGTGTGTCGAAGTCGAATCCCTCACGTTTACACCTGCAGCTTTGCGATTCGTAAATAGATGGAACTTAAACACGAGCCGAAATTGAGATTAATCGGATTCACCAAAAAACACTTGTCATCGAGAAAATTTACAGTTCGCGCATCTGAAAAAACGAAAAGCAACTTTTTCGCATGCATCTACTTAAATGTTCCTTGCGATGCGAACTCGTGAATCCGCTCACAAAACTAACGGCTCTGTGTAACGTGGAAGGTGCTTTGCAGTGTGCATGTAATTTATTATTATTATAATTGATTATTAATTATTATTGTCACTGTTTTTCACAATTGTTTTACATCCAAAACTACAGCATGTGATAGTAATTTTTGTTTGACGTCAAATGTTTAACTATTTAACCATTTACATAATTCTGTCCGAGATTATTCGTTGACCACTACTCGAGGTAAACAGAAATTCCAAGTTTACAATATGCTATGGGAGTACATTGTCTCGTTGAGAAACTGGTTGGTATCTTTTGTACAGTTGACTTGAAACATGAATATTACTGTGTAATCGGACACTAACAATGACAATCGAATCATTTATGTATCGACGAGAAACATTGTATCGAAGTTTTTATTTTTTATTTTATTTTTTGTTTTTTTTTTACTATTGGTGATCTATAGTTTGTGGCTATTTAATGAAATTGTTTATTGCTTGTGTTTCCTGTCCCAGATATAAAGTAGAAGTAATGTATGCACAATATTATGATGACAATGACGTAACAAGACAAACTTATAGTACATATATTAATGCTGCAGTGTAAAAGTTTCAAAAATTACTATCAAAAATGCAAAGCAATATGTTAACAATACTCAGTTGTGGTTTTTGTTTGTTTCTTTTTGTTTTGTAAGGAAATTGTGGTGTTGTTGAGCAGCATTTTGTTTGCTTTGCAGTTATTAAAGTTTTTTCCAGCTTATAATGAAGTGATGAAATGCTGCTGAATGAAATCACTAGGGAAATATGTTCAGTGCTGGATTTTGTGGTTATAGTTGAATTGGATTGGAATTTTTAAGGTGCATTTTCAGTTGTACTGGTTGCATTGAAAAAAGGGAGTGTTGAGAGTGCTACATGTGTTGTGTTAACGTAAAATACTAACGTCGCTTCTGTTTTAATGCTGTATTCAACCAATCAGCGCACTCGATCAAAGTGTCGGACAAAGTCTTTTGCAAATCTTTACACTCGACTTTTTGAATGCAATTAGTGTAAATATTAATACACCTTTAGACTGTGTGGGTGTTTTTTTAGAATAGCAGTTGTTTTAATTGGTTTAGTTCCTTGGTGAATAAATTTGATTTTTGGCTTGAATGAAAAATAACATTTACAGACATAATTAGAAGCGCGATTTAGTGACTTTCCAAAACAGAGGGACCTTCTTTTAGCAGTAGTTAGTGTCATCAAGGTTTAAGAATAAGCTATTCAAAATAAACTTCAATGTTATTTTTATGTTATTAACAGCTAGTTGCATCAACAAAAGTTAACGTTAAGTATTGATAAACTCGCTTGTCAGTTTAAATTTTAACTGTTATTGGTGCAATTAACTCTTCGATTTTTTCCTGATGATGACCAGGACCTTGATGGTTGAAACTGCAACTACAAAAAACCAAATTTGGCACTGAACAGCAATAATCTCTTCCTGACCCTTAATCGATTTAAATTTATTTTAAAATGTAGGTTTATTTGAGCTACTTAAGTATTTATGTGCAGTTGGATTTTATGTCCTCATCAGTTGTAAATGACCAATCTATTGTTACTGAGCAATCTTAGGCAATCTACATATCAGTTGTCTGAAGTGTATTTCTTGGGTACCCCCACAGTTGGAAATAGGTTTACTTTTTATATGGCAATACTCAAACTCATTTGGTATCTAGAAGTTGATAACAGTGACAATGTTGGGAGTTTAACTCTTAAACAATAATGAGATTATTTTGTGACAGTATTTTTTTTGTTTGTTTGTTTTGTTTGATTGTACTTTGTTGCGAAATGCTGTATCTTGAGCAATCTATAAAAACAAGTTGTATTGGCATTAAATGAGATTGATACTGTATTGTTCACTTAGTGAAGCAAAGAATGTAACAATGTGTAATTGTAAAAGTACTTGTTTTATTACATATGGTTTTACTCCTGGTTGTATTTGGTTATGTGTATGCTTTCAAAACAAATATGTGAACATAAGCAAAAATATATTTGTAGAAAAAAATTGCAGTATTGTATGTGATTGATTTATATGCTTTATAGCATGTATGATTGGGAAAAATATAATAGAAATGTGTTATCATGTGGCTTTTATTTGATCCAATTATTTCATTTTTTACAATTAAATGCAATGGCGTAGTTCTAGAAGTAGCATTACACATGGCATGGTTGCCATCACAACATTACAACAAACGCACAACTTTGTTTGAGTTCTTTTATTCAGGTCTCATCCAAGATCATGATCGGTAAGTGTACTAATGTACTATTAACTACATTGCAATAAGAATTTAATTCAAATTTTACTAACACATGTTTTATGTTATTAAACAAACATGTATGGTACTCATTAAATTTTGTGTACCATTTGGTCATTCGGAGCCAATTTTTCAACTTTCTCAAATCACTTCTGTTTATAGTAGAAAAGCTAAGTTCTTGGTGCAAGGAGTTTAAACGATATCGCATGCATAGATCCAGCTCTGATAGATTAGTAGATGTGAGCAAAAAATGAAAAACTGACCAAATGGTAAGTGTATAGTCTTACCTTTGTTAAAATACTACAGTTACTGGAAATCACCGAAGAAATAATTTCTCCACTAAGGGAGGTACCAATTTTTCAACTTTCTCAACTCACTTCTGTTTATAGAAGAAAAGCTAGTTCTTGATGCAAGGAGTTTAAAAGATATCGCATGCATAGATCCAGCTCTGATAGATTAGTAGATGTGAGCAAAAAATGAAAAAG
>JAQFZP010001558.1:0-18550 GCA_034695745.1 Geophilus truncorum
ACAATGTGAAAACAAACCACAAAAACACATCATTTTGCCTCGGTCTTGAATAGTCTGTCACTGTTGTATGAAATGTTATATTATATCTATTCAGTAAGAAGACAATAAATTTAGATTCAAACATTTTTATTTTATAAACTAAAACACAAATGTCGACAAACTTGTGATATCTAAATATCACCTTTCACCTTTGTGTTTAACTTCATTTATATCGGTATAAAAGCCCACGTTATGTAGAGAATGAGTACATAACAAATCCATGTGGGATATGGCTACTCATAATAAATTTTTTTTTTTTAGTTATTGGTCGAATTTGTCGATGGTTTTGATGACGAGATTCAGGACATTCAGGTAGTCGAAAAAGGAGTTGACAGATACTCGCACAACTCGGGCTTCGGGTGCAGAAAATTCTCTAAGATAAGATAAGATACCATAAAATAAAATAAAATTAGAAAGAATTGAAAAATCAATTCTCGCCTATTTTAAATCTACCAAAATAACTCATTTTGTGTTGATTTAATAAGCCAATATCGACTCGACAGTCGACACCGCTTTAACACTCAAACGAATCATTTCATCCACAATTAAATCGATAAGAAATAACCGTACACATTCAACGTTTTAGTCACACTTCCACGTGTTAACCCTTTTATCAACTTTCAACGTGTTAAAAGCGATTTCTGCAAATCTTTCATCTGTGAATTGAACGCACAATTTCCTATAAACATAAAAAATTACATGTAATTGATATTAATACAGATGTTAAGTGTTATGCTTTACCTACAAATTCACTTTTCCTACGTACAGCGTGGTCATGATCCTCCTGCCTCCTCCGGTTCCTCCCGTGCTGCATTTTCGTTTCTCCTCCGTTCCTCCCGATTCCAGGTTTTGGATTTACCGACTGTTTCCTCCGTTCCTCCCGTTTCTCAGGTTCCTCCTTTTAGTCCTTGCCAGAAGAGGCCTGTCGAAAAAATACCATCTTGCCCTTAGCAACAGTGTTGCCGTTTAAAAAAAATTTCTACAAGTCTTTTTTTTTTCAAAATATACACATTAACATTATTAACCATGGCAATTTCATTCATTGCAATTTCATTTTCATATTAAATGAAAAAATTTCAATATTTAATTTACAGCGCGATCTAGCGATCGTACAACTAACTACCTATAGAAAGCAACAAAGCGTCATTAACAAAAAGAACTCAAGTAATGACTGTAAACCGTCGTCTGCTGTTTTCGAGCATGTACAAATTTATTTTAAATGCAAACTCATTAGTCACGACAAAATAAGCAATGGTATTCAAATACTGTGAAACATCAGATTCAGATTCAACTGAACCAGAATATTTAAAACCTGAATAGTAAGTTTGTTTACTTTTAGTTATATACACCGGTACTACATTAAAACATACGGTACCGGTACCTATCCTTTTTTATAGTAAAACGCGGAGTAGGTATTATAAATACATTATTATTACGTTCGTCGTCACCACAATCATAGTGGCATTAGTAGTCTCGATGGCTTGGTTTTTCTTTTACGAGCCTAAAACAAACAGTTTGTATACTCAAACAGCTCTTTTCGAGTAACATATAAAACTAATCACTCGTGAAATATAGTTGAGATGAAACCAAGGGGAAGCGCAAAACAAGAAGCCAACGATTCTATCAGTGAGAGCGCAATGAAGGACATACATTTGGCGAAAGATTTGATGACTTTGGACGCTGGTATCCACTACTGCATGCAGAAAGACTTACAAATAATCACTCCTACGACCCAAACTGAAGAAAACGAATTAATAAACAAGATCAAAATTTTATCTAAAGGACAACCTCATTGCAAAGATTACATGTTTGGTATTTTATAAAGTAGTTTTTTTTTTTTTTTTTTTTTTTTTTCTATTTTATTTGTTATTTTATTTTGCTTTATGCAGGTTATGAAGCTGTAGATACAATTCGGTATAAATCGCCCAAGAATGACCAGAAATGGTCGAGTTTAAGTCGTTCGGTAAAAGCCGTTCAACCAAATCACAATAAAATCTGCCTAGAAATAATTCTAGATAAAGAATGGCGAGTTTTGCAAGAAGTGTCTTGCATTGCTCATGACGTGAATTGTGTTCTTTTCCTAGAAATGTTCGGTAATAATTGTCCGAGTGATGATCTCATTCTCGAAAATCTGTGGAAGAAAACCAAAAATCACAAAACATGAAACATGAATGCCAATTAAATGCCAAGAATTCGCATCAAATGTGCAGTAAATAGCAAAATTTCTTTACTCGCATCGTTGAAGATTTTCCAGAATGTCGAAACCCCTGTAATGCTCGCTTTCGTGAATCACAATAAACGTGTAAAAACACTTGTGTTTTGCAGTAGAAAGCAAGTGCGAGAAACACCCGCTAAGTTCTGAGTGCATTGTAGCCGCGTTGAGACCTTCAGGTTCCCGTCATTATTCTGTTTTGGATCATTACAACATTTTCAAAGAAAACAGCCCGAATGTGTACGGTGTCGTACCGATCGATTCGGAGTACATACCCGAAAGCCTTCAAAAATACCGACCATTTTCGAAAGCTGAAAAATGCCACGCCAGTAAGTAAAAGTAATTACGGTATTTCATTTGATTTTTTTTTTTTTAAACCAAACTTGGTTACTCGTTTTTATATCTAGTTTCAATGAAGTACAAATACATGTATAAATCGGTGATGAATTCGTCAAAGATCATGGCTTACAAATCGTCTAGTTTTCTCGTAATCGATCCAGAGTATAATTGTTTGGGTATCGATGCCACTAGAAACTTTGCCGTTGTTACAATGTTCTGTAAAAATCCAACTTGTATTTTATGCGAATGAAATAAAGTAGATAAACAATAAAGGATAAACATTGTTGCAAATTCTTGTGTCAAATATGGAGGACGAAGAAGAAGAAGATGAAGATGAAAGCGGGTACGTACTATATGAGAAAAACGGTACCATATTTCAGATAATCAGTTTGGTAAACATGTTTCTTAATAGGTGGAGTATGCCAGTAATAATCGGCATTGTGATAGTCAGCGTAGTTCTTTTCTTAGGCATCGTGGCAGGGTCCATGTATGGATTTAAGTTGTATTTAGACACCGTTTATGAACGTTAGTATCAGACAACAGTTTCATGTTATTTGATCAATGTGATTTGTCTTTATTATAACTTATTTGATTTCTTTTTCTCAGCAATAAATACCGATCTTGCCATCACTGATCAAAACGTCACTGGTAAAGGCAGAAACTTATTGCCTGAAGATAATAGTCTAGATCGTGTTTCGCCAGTTACTCGACCTTCTCCGCCACGACTGCCAGTAGTATTACATAATATAACAAATCAAAATAAAACTATACTCGTAATTAAAGTGTAAATTTATTAAAACATGTTGTGTTTGACGTGATATCATCGTGTCGTTTTAGTTATTAGTCAGAGGTCAGAGGCTCAGAGCATATTTTTAGTATTATTATGTGGGGGGAATTCCCCTTAAGGGAAATACCGTGAACAAGTTTATCATTGAAACTGGAAATGAAAAGAACCATTTACATTTTTTTGTCGCGATATTTAAAAGTTTCTCAATCAAAATATGATAAAATACTTTTTTTTGGCATTTTCATTTAAATTTAAATTTAAATTTGGCGCCTTAGAAGAACAAAATTGATCACTTACTTTGTTCCGGAATCCGGACATCTACCGGCGATCGGCGTTGCTTGGTTACAGTACTGGTATACGTATTGTTGACAATCATGGCGTTGCTGTTGTTTTGAAGCAGTCTACACGGAAACAAGAGCTTGGAATCAGCATATTTAAAATGTGCTATCAAAATTTACCAACAAAATTAGCTCACAAACCTTAGATTATATATATGTCCTCTTTTAAAGGTATAATACATATATTTTCTAAATTCAATGAAAATAAGATTAGTGGGGTAAAATTGAATCGAAAATGAACAACACACGATGTTAATATTTACGAACTGACTGTGACTGCAAAATTATTCAAAATTATGTTCTGATGCCGTAAATTAAAAATCGGATAAAAATGGAAATGTCGGGTACGAATACTCAAAATGAAAGTGGTGATGAGCTCTTGTACAGTCAACACGTAGAAAACATTGGTTTCATTCCAATACAAAATGATTACGCGTCGTACGAGACAATATCTCAACCGGGATCGTGTTTTTCGGACTCCTCTTCCGAAATTTTGGCTGATGCATCAGTGGTGAACATGGGGCCGTATCTTCAACGTGTGAAAGATGTGAGAGATCCAAATTCTCGAGTTAAGTTCCACGAAGAGAGAACTCTGCCTCGTCTGGTTGAAAATAAGGATAAAACCATTTTTACCCTCGAAACACCTGAAAGGTTTAAAAATAAATTTCTAACTCAGAGAATTAATAGATTGAGACTGTCTCAATCTCCTGCTTCCAATTCGAGACAGGAATCAGCCGTGGACTACGAAATAATAAGTACAAAAAAAAAAAAAAAAAAAAAAAAAAAAAATCACAATTGTGGTAAAAAGTTCAAATTTTTACCCTCATTTTTAGCGCAACAAGAAAATTTTTTGATGAGAAAGCTTTTGCTATTGGAAAAAGAACTTGGTGGTAAATAGTCAGCAGGATTATGTTTAAACGTAATATTTAATTTAAATTGTTTAATACTTCAGACAGAGAGAAAATAAAACCATCCATTTGCCGAAAGTCAAGCATGTCGCACATGTCGATTCCTTCGTTGTGGTTGGAAAAAATCCGCATTTCAAAATTGTTTCACAGCCTGCAAACGGTCATTAGAAATTCAGTAATTTTGTAAAATAAAATTTAAGTTTACATACTGACCATAAATCCTTTACACGTGCGTGATGGTAAAATCAATTTAGTGGAACAACAGATTGAAGATGCGCATAGTAAAGTATTTATGGTAATTTTTCACCGCCAGGGGCTGATTTCCTATATTTCCATCCTGCCATTTAAAAAATTAATTTACGTGACTTACCTGACCATAAATTTTGCCTTTCCTGTGTGAATCTGATGCAAATGACAAAATATATTGGAAAGTTTTGCTGGGAAGTTCCGGCTTCCAAAATATAGCTGCCCTGATTGGATTGTGGGAAATCCTCACCTGTTTTAAGGGAATTAATACCTAATACTTTAAATTTAACTATTAACAGTTGAAAAGCGATACAATTCACAGACCGAAGCGTTGCATTCATTGCAGGTAAATCAGTACAAATAAAAATAATTAAATACTCAATTTATTTTCTTTACATATATATAAATATTTTTTAATTTCAGAAACTTGGTGAAATCTCAAGAAGGACGACAACAACTTCAGAGCCTCGTAAGACGAATTCACGCTCCCTTGATTGAAGAAAATGTGCAGAAACATTTTACTAACCGTGTAATGAGAAAGCATGAATATGGGATTAAAAATGTAATGGCTTCCCATTTTGCAGACCTCAATCAACCTGACCGGTGAAGCAAGTAGAACATTACCTCGATTTTCAGACTTAAAATAATAGCCTGGCATTTACCTGAATAATTTTTATTGACACAACATGAGATAGACAAGTAACTGCAAGTGACATAAAAATAAAATGTTTTACATGTTTATAGGAGAAAAAGGACATTGTTATTTATTCTAATGAAACAAAAAGTGACTGCACACACCCATTTGACTCAAATTGTTCACACTTTTCAACCTAAACATTTAACTTTTTTCCACAAATTCACAAATAAAACCGCCAGAGATGTTTAGCGAAAACATTGGAATGGAAATTAAACACGTTAAAAGATTGAAAAATGCATAATTCTTAACACAAAACTTAAAATTTTGAAAGAGTGCACCCTACGATTTGATAAAATCTTAAAAATGGCATGCAGTTTGCTGTTTACGAAAATTTCTTTCGAAATTTGTTTTTCATTTGGCACAGCTAAAATGAGAATATAATATTAACTCTACAAGAATAATTTTGTGGTAATAATAATAATAATCGTAATAATATTAATAATAATAATAATAAACTGCATGCGCATGACATACTCAGCAAGGGAAGGAGGACAAGGGAGTGAGAATTAACAAATGCAATTACAAAATAATTACACACTTGCTTTTTTATCTTCATTAAATAGGTCATATTTACAAAGGAATGGTCCCTACATCATTTCGACAACAGAAAAGGCCATATAACAATTACCAAATTAAAGAGAAAATCAAACAAAAGAAGAAAAATAAGTGTCAGTTGAATTCATACAAATTACTGCTTTGCAACATGTCGGATTCGACAAGATACTTTATGACCTCATAGTGAATTAACTATTAGTTTTACTCGGAACAACAGTTTGTTTTAATGCACATAAATAGACCAGCTTTTTATTTATTTTATTTCATTTAATACGAAACAGAAGAAATTTTTTTTGTTTTTGGTTAAAATCAAAACTATATTACAATATTAAAAAAGGTAATTAGAGAAATATGCGAGATTAACATCTCCAGGTTTGAACTCAATTTATCAAGATCAAGATTAATAATAATTGATTGTTAAACTGAACTCGTGTACTCTTCAATTCAAAATATAATATATAAATTAAAAAAAGTAATATTTACAAAATTGAGTACACTCTTCATAAACATAATCCTGGCTAACAAAGAATAGATTTGCATTATCGGTATACATCCAATTGCAATAATGTCAAGACATAATCAGTTCGGTTCTTATTTTTCTTTCATCAATTTATTTTTTTACTTAAAAAAAAAAAAAAAAAAAAGAAAACGAAATTTAATTTCGGTAATCAATTAGCTGGATATGCACATATTTCTCAAATTTTCTACAAATTCCTCGAAACTACGATCCCAATTATTCCAATTAAATTTTTTTATGCAGCCAATTTCAAGAGCAATGATCGTAATCGAAATAACTCATGTACAATAACAGAAAAGAAAAAACAAAAGTTTTCAATTCTACGAGGCTAATGTAAAATGTATACTTTTGAAATTGTTCAATATGATACAAGATCAAACAAAGTCTAGCATGAATACACTTCGATTGATTACTAACACAACTACTCTATATTAATAATTGTTTTGTACAAGTAGCAGAAATCAATGCGTATCAATAACCTGTGTATTTTACAAGAGTGTACCACGATTCACCATATTTAGCAATTCAGTTTTATATCACCACTTTACTCACGATTTTCTTCAATTTTGTTTTCGTTCTTCATTTTTATACACTTTGCAGTTTTTCCTTCCTTCCTTTCTTTCTTTCTTTCTTTCTTTTTCTTTTGTTAAGTATTCATTTACACGCTCTCGATGTTTTGTTACTTGTAGCAAAATCGGTGTTTGCGTCTCTAACTTCACTAGCTCTAAAACTTTTGCTGCGTTCGTGGACTTTTAAATTAATTAATATATATATATTTTGAATTATTATTTCCTTTTTTTTTTTTTTCTGCAGTGAGAGACGAGAAAACTTCAAAGAGACCGAAACTAGATCACTCGAAAGTTGAAAACAAATCCCGACTTGACGGAGAAATGGCGTCGACAAAACAGCATTTTATAATATGCAGCAACTCGTACTGCAACAGCTTCTACTTCCATTTTTACTCTTCTGTTGTTGATCTGTAGCAAACAAGAATAAAAATCAAAAATTGGATTAAAACTCCGAAAATCTCGTTACTTACCATGTGAATTTGGTTCAGGCAAATTTTCTCGTGGTACTAGATGCATCACTGTCGTCTTGCCTAATGGTAAACCTAAAGCTATAAAAAAACGAATAAAAAATTAATAAAAACGTGTGAAAAAACGCAAAAAATATAAACTAACCTCCTAATGTAACATTGCCATGTAGAAAACGGCCTTGATAAATTAACCTCAAAATCTCAGCCTTGGTAACAGCCTCTTCCGACCACTCTAAACAATGTAAAATAACGGTAATTAGCGATATCGTGGCCTTGGCCCTTAAATCATTCGGAATACCAACCATCAGGCCAGTTGTCAAATACATGCTGTGCGATATCAGCTGCCGAATCATTCGTGCTGAACAAATATTCCTTGGTCTTGCCGGTAACTAATATCAATCTAAGGTTGATCTGAAACGTGTGGAAGAATAGAAAAGAGATTATTAATGAGAGAAAAATGTATATATAAAAAAAAAAAAAAAAAAAAAAAAAATGCAATTCTTTTCACGGATTCATTGAATTTGACCTTGATACTGGCGTGCGGCCAAATAAATCTGGCTGCACTGCAGACACATCACACCCCTTTGCCCATTTTTATTTTGTAAATGAAAATAAAGTAACCCGGAAATGTGCTGGCGACGACAACAACACGCCACACGAAATCGCATTAGCAGCGTTGCAAAACCGGCCTTGGCTCGTAGCGTTTTGCTTTTTGGTGATTACGAATACGAAGAATCACTCGAAGATTAGTCATCAAAATCAATGTCAAAAACAATCGTTATTTATTACGGCCGGTGAAGGGAATCAATTTGTTATCATTAAGTAAGATTAATCGAAGAGGTGCATTACCTTGTCTGATGGAATATTTCTCGAGCCCATTTTCAGAGTTTGCAAAAATGTAAAAAATAAAAATAAAATCCTATTTCAGTGTGAACCAATTCAGCTCATCCAATTGGCGATTTTTATCTCGAATTCTTCTTGCGACTAAACTGATAAACCAAAATATGCAATTAGAACGAGATGTCAACGATTTAAAAAATAAAAATGACGTAGATCACAAATAGTTGTATATGCGAATGATTTAGACACAAAATACAGTACTGATTCGCTCAGTTAGGCCTATCACCTTTCTTGACCCGAGTTCATGCGTATTAATCGGTAAAAACGTCCCGTCAAGCGAAACGCTGCATTCTTAAATTCGCTTGTGATTTCTTCGTCATGTTGAATTATTTGGGACCGTTTTTGATCCCTCCAACTATGGGAAGAATTAAATTTGTTTAGGGTGTTACTACAGATTGCGAAGAAACCAACCCAAACAAAATGGCGACGAAAATCCTGCGCGCATTGAATGTCGGGTAAAAATTAATTCTAAATGTGTCACGAGAGGGCGCTTTTACTTCTATTTTGAAAGGAAAAAAAAAAAAAAAAAAGTAAAAAACGGAGATTTATCATTTATGTCCGTGTTAAAAAGCTGTATTTATTTTAACTAAATAAAGGTATTGAATTTTTATGATTGAATTTTAGAAATTTCTGTCCTGGTATAGCATTTCACTGCAGCTTGAATTTCACACCTTGCATTTTTTTTGAACGTAGCACATCCATTACAAAAAATAAATAAAATAAAAAATTATACTTTAATATTTATAAGTGCAATTATTAACTCAAAAGTAATTGTACGAGTCACTCAGTTGATAAAAATTAGATAAGTAATGACTATTAAGCTAGACAAGAATGAAAAAATAAGAAAATCTTATCTAAAACCCATCAAACAAGTGTTATCACGCGGTGACCTTCGACTTCAAGTTACCAATGAAAATACTCTCGAAGGGTGCAAAGTAGAGACTGTCACCCAGTCCCTTGCAAAGAAAAAATTGTAAACTCCAATTTCAAGTCCAGAACCAATCAGAGGCGAGCATTTTGCTTGGAAGTTAAATAAATAGCACTGAGCCGTGGAAGCGCCTTGTCTTACTCCGTGCTGCTGTCTGCTCCTGCTGCTCGCTCGCATCTCAACCTCAACCACATATCACCGCTCTAACGATCCGATTTGACAAGATGATCAGCAAGAACCCTGAAGTCAAGTACACACAGGTGAGTTGTGTTTTACTTCCAATATAAAGACCATTGTTGCAAAAAGCCGCGTGCCTCGTCGTGATTCAGGATGCGATTCTCAGAACCGAGTGCATGCAACATTTTATTTTCAATTTAATATGTGATCTGTGAAGTGTTCACAATAGTTCTTTTCTTACTCATGTATCAATGATGCTGTCCAATGGCTCTTGGGATTTAATTTGAGATCATTATTAATTTCCTGCTTCGCTATACCCCTGTGTGAGTGTGAGGTAGAATATTCTGGTCTACAGGAATGAATGGAATTTTTCATTTTCAGTCTTAATTAAAGGGCGAGCAGCTGTAAATATTACTTTCAGCTGAATATGAGTGTAGTGCCTTAAGGGCAAGGGTGAGGGTGAGAGAGAGAGAGAGAGAGAGAGAGAGAAGAAAATTATAAAAAATAAAAAACCTTTAGCTGGGGCTTTCAAGGTCAATGCAAACGCAATTAGATGATATAATTCTATTTAAAGTTTTCTTCGTGGTATATGGGAATTCGTTCTTCTTTCATCTAGGACTTTATACCCCAGATGATTTTTGAACTTAAAAAAATTCGCATTATTTTAATCTAGATTTTTATCAACAACGAGTGGCATAATTCAGCAAGCGGAAAGACATTTCCAACAGTCAATCCAGCAACAGGTGAAAAAATATGTGACGTGCAAGAAGGTGATAAAGTAAGATGACTGTTTGTTTGAAAATTGATTTGATTAAGTTTACGGTAACTTATCTTGTTGTGTTTCAGGCTGACATAGATAAAGCAGTTGCAGCTGCTAAGGCTGCTTTCAAGAGAGGTTCAAAGTGGCGCACAATTGATGCATCCGAAAGAGGACGATACCTGTACAAATTTGCTGACCTCGTGGAGCAGAATAAGGAATATTTAGCTGTAACTAAATATCGAAAGTTTTATATTACCCGTATGCACATTTGTAACCCCCCCCTCTAACTTTAATTGGTTTAGAGCTTGGAGACTTTGGACAATGGCAAACCCTATTCCGCTTCTATGGGCGACATGGAAATGAGCATTAAATTGTTTCGATATTTTGCTGGATATGCAGATAAAATTCAAGGAAAAACTATTCCAGCTGGTAAAAAATTGTCGTTAATATTTAATTCCTAAATTAACTCAAAAACATTTCTTGTTAGATGGAGATGTGTTCAGTTTTACGCGAGAAGAACCAGTCGGTGTTTGTGGACAAGTCATTCCAGTAATTGCTTAAACAATAATGACGACAGTCCACAATTTAAATTTTGTTTTACTTTTTTATAGTGGAATTTCCCCGTGACTATGTTCACTTTTAAAGTTGCTCCAGCATTGGCTGCAGGATGCGTTGTTGTGCTGAAACCAGCTGAACAAACACCTTTAACAGCTCTGTATTTGGCACACCTTGCTAAAGAAGTAAGTAATTTACCTTTATTAATGCTTTGTAAAATATCAATTCATTTTTTTTATATTAGGCTGGAATTCCTCCTGGTGTTATCAACGTCGTTCCTGGTTACGGTCCAACAGCTGGTGCGGCAATTACCGAACATCCAGACGTCGATAAAGTGGCTTTCACGGGCTCCACGGAAGTCGGTCATCTGATTCAACAAGCTTCCGCCAAGGTTAACTTGAAGCGAGTTTCGTTGGAATTAGGTGGCAAAAGTCCACTCGTCGTGTTCGCCGATGCTGATTGTTCGTAAATGTAAAATATCACCCAAGTAAATAACGCATTAACATCGAATTATGTGTTTTTGCAGTGGACTTGGCAGTTGCCACTGCTCACGAAGCGGTTATGTTCAACCAAGGCCAGTGTTGTTGTGCAGGAAGCCGCACTTACGTTCAAGAGGACATTTACGATGAGTTCGTAAAGCGCAGCAAAGAATTGGCACTCAAGAGAGTGGTTGGCGATCCGTTTGATGAGAAAACTCAACAAGGGCCACAGGTATTAAGATGAAATATACGGTAATCAGCGTTAGTTTATACTTACGGGTAATTCGTTTTAGGTGGACGATGAACAATTCAACAAAATTCTTAGCTTGATTGGAGAAGGAAAGAAGGAAGGTGCTAAATTGGAGTGTGGAGGTGAACGCCACGGCACTAAGGGATATTTTATCCAGCCCACAGTGTTTTCTGGTGTCACCGACAACATGTGCATTGCTCGCAACGAGGTATTGAAATTTCAATATTGTTTTGAAGGTTAGCTAAACTTACGTTGGTCTCCTGTTGTAGATTTTTGGACCAGTCCAACAAATCTTCAAGTTTAAAACACTGGATGAAGTTCTTGATAGAGCTAATGATACAAACTATGGATTGGCTGCGGGTGTTTTCACTCAGGACATCAATAAGGCCATCACATTTGCTCAAGGAGTGCAGGCAGGAACAGTCTGGTAATAGAACTGAAATTAAAAATTACTTTTTTTTTCTAATGATAAAGACAACGAATGTCTTAATAGGGTAAATACCTTTTTGGTGGTCACACCACAAACACCATTCGGAGGATTCAAGGAGTCGGGTCACGGAAGAGAATTGTAATTATTTTAGCATTTTTGTATTTAGTAGAAAATTACTAATTTACTGGGTAATTTAGGGGCGAAGAAAACTTGAGAGAATATTTGGAAACCAAAACTGTAACCGTCAAGATCCCACAAAAGAATTCGTAAATACTGAATTCGACTCTCAACGGACAAAACATTTATCATTATTAATTATTATTATTATTAAATGTAATTTTGTATACGGTATCTAAGCAAAACTATTGAAATAAAATTCGTACGTAAATTCATTGACATTTCTTGAGGTTCTATGATTTCATTTCGAACTTAACGACGTGCGTGTTGACAATTTACTCTTTATTATTAAAAATATTTACAATCAAATATTTTGTACAGGCAATATTTTCTTCCTATACATTGGACATTTTACAACTTTGTATCAGTAATGAACAGTTTTGCACCATATGACAAATTTATACAACAAAGTGAAATGGTGTACTTTAAAATGAGCAAACTGAAGCCATGAGCAGGGAAAGCCAAATTATCTATAAACAATAATCGTTTTTATTATTTTACAACTTAAAGCAAAGCCAAAAGCAGCTTTCCTTGGTTTCATCTGATCTCTTTTTTTATCCCCTCGAACGTCTACTGAACCCTGTTCAAAAACTTCAAATTAAACTGTCACTATTGATATTGTAATCTGTTACAAGTTTAATTTTCTTATCTTTTGAGTTCATCAAATGTAAATAAAAAGCTCTTTAAAAAATATCAATTTCAAAGACAAATGTATAGAAATAAAACTATTAATTTAACAACAAATTTCCACGTAATATAAATAAGAATTTATACCAATGTATTATTACGTGATTGCAATATTGCATTCAACTATTGTCATTTTTATTCTACAATCAACTCTTTCTGAAAAAATAATTGACATCATAAATAATAAGAACACATTATTAGAGAACATTTACCTCTGAAGTTGTAAATAAAAATATACTAAACATCAAGTAGATATTAAATTTTTAAAGGGAGGAAAAATACAAATAAAAATAAAATCTTGAACTATATTGCAAACTCGTACCATTTTATCAATGCTTCTGTTTTATCATTTCAGGTTTCAAGTGTTTGTCAAGTATTAGTTGCTTTAATACTCAAACACTATCATATCAATTACATGTATTTTTGTAAAATTACATCATTTTTTTTTTTAAATTTAAATTTACTCTCTGATTTTCTTGAACGTCTTGGCTAAAACCGCCGTAACAATACTTTCACACTCGCAAAACTAAAGTAAAAAATAAAAGGGAAAAAATTATAATCTTAACAAATGTTACAGTAACTACTTAATGGACGTGTGGTAAACATAACTTTAAACTTTGTGCGTTTTGACGAAACGTTTCGTGTCATGGAACAGCACTATTAAGTCATAAAAATGGGAAAACAAAAGACAAACGTCTCCTTTTAGCATGTATTTTAACTCTCTTGTCTTTCATTTAAACATGTCAATTTGCATTTATTGCTAAATCCTATAAAATTGGTGATTATATGCAATTCAAACGTTTGAGCTATTCGAATACTCAATTTCCCAACCCAGTCATTCGGCACTAAGAAAGGCAAGAGGAAATGTTTCTTAAGTCTCTAATGGCCACTCACACATTTGTTTTCATCTACTTCTATGAAATGAATTGAAAAATTCACCTTTTTTTTTTTTACTCCTAAATACTTAAGACATGTAAATATTTTTAGCAAACTAAAGATGTAAACCACTTGCCAAAGTCGTAACAATATCAAACACTAAGGAAACAATCTTATCTACTACTGCAAAGAAAAAACTTAAAAAAATTATGAAGTATTTTTTTTCTCCTTTTTTTTAAATATTCTATCACTTCCTTTTGTTTTATACATTAATTATAAAGTTGACAAAAAAATATTTGGCAGCATTTGCTTAATTTTTTCTTTCATTTATCAGTATTTAACCATTTAAATTTAAATCGCAATATGAACATTTTACTTCATTATTAAAATTTGTACTAAGGCAGGAAAGTTCATTTTTTTTTAAAAGAAAATTGGTCAGTGTTTTACGAACATCCCAAAGCCGTTATAACCTTTTCCCAGAGCGTTTTACAAGCTCTTTTAACATTTTAACATCGATTGTCACAATAATGGAGTAAATCGGGAAAATTATTTCAAGTATGTATTATTTTCCAATCGAAAAATCACACGCAACTACTAAATTTAACCGTTCAGAGTTTTACGTGTTTAAAAATTAATTAACAAGGATGGAAACCTTTCTGTTTTCCTATCTTTTTCACTTGCGGATTCAATTATGGCTTGGTATTCTGGCTCGTCTGGACCACTTCATCGTAGGAAGTTTCAAAGCAGTGTTTGAGCTCCGAGTAAGTCACTACCAGCACGTTCTGTTCGTCACGAGACATGAGAACAACTTTTTCATGCACTCCAGCATCCAACTGCAAAACAAGTGTTAATTTTAACTGTAATTATAATCGAATTATCGTTTTACTTTGTTTAAACACTGAACAACGTGAGCCATGTCCACCCATGGACGACCATCTTCGGTAACTTGATGGAAAAGATAATCGCGAAATAACTTCAACATATACCTATCACCCGTTTCAGACCAAGAAGGATCAAGACTAAACCTAAAAAAACAAACAATATATATATTAAAAAAAATAATAATTAAAAAAAAAAAAAAATTAATAAATAAATAAATAAATAAATAAATAAATAAATAAAAAAATAAAAAAATAAATAAATAAATAAACAAATAAAAAAAAATAAACAAATAAAAAAATACATAAATAAAAAAAATTAAAAATTAAATTAAATTTAATTTAAAAAAAAGTAAAAAAGTAAAATCTGATGTCTATTTATAATTTTGCCGTATTTTTCTTACTCAGGTCTTTCATTTATAATTCCTAATTTGGCAAGAAGGCGAAACAGTCGACCGTTTTCAACTTCTTTTGACAACTCAGTCTCGATAACGTCGCTTCGCATTTGAGCTGCATCCAACTGCGTGTAAAAGCGGGCACCGATCATAGGCATGATGTCGTTCACGCTACGAAAACGGGTTTGAGTCGTCAACAAATACCTAAAACAATTCACAAAATTAATGTAAGCAACTGAACAAAAACGAAACTGAATGAAAACTGACAAAATCAAATTTCGCAAATCGGCGGAATAGTTGTGAGCCACTAGTTCCATCGACGAAGTCACACGTTCCCGCTGAATGCCGGCCAACGTATTACAAGCCAGGGCAAGAACGATTTTTCCCAACGCAACTAGGTCTTCTTGCTGGTAATGCGGCATCATGGCCAATGGATTCGATTGGTTTGGATCGAAGCACAAAACATCAAAAATTCCACAGCAATTAAGGCGCAATCTGGGAAGAAAAAAAAATTCATTAAATAAATAAATAAATTTTTTAATAGCATATTAAATGAAATAAATGTCAACCCTCACCTTGACTTTCCCACGATTAGAATTTTTGTAGGATCTAAAGCACGACAAGCCAGTCCTGCAGCATGAATTGTGCGTAATGCAGAACTCAGCTGAACCACATAACACCAAATCAAGCTCTCGGGAAGCAATCCAGCATGCTGACGAGGACCTGATTTTCAAAATAAAACATTAGTTAATAGTGAATAACTTATAAAACCCATTATGCCATACGAACCAGATTTGCCTTGGCTAACCGAACGAGGACTGTCCAAATTACTCATCATTGGCGGGCTAGGAGCCGGAGACAAAACCATTACAGAATTCCCAATAAAATGTCGCATCATCATGGTCTCGGCAGAAGGATGATAATCGTGCACAAACACGACCGCTGAAATAATAACAATTTGAAAAATTAAAAATAAAATAAAATAAAATAAAATAAAATGCATTCTCGAAACTAGCTTACAGTGTTCGCCGAACACTTTGGTCGTAAAAACCTCTCGCAACTGAACGATGTTGGAATGCTGAAGCTTCTTCCACGTGTCCACTAGGGCCATGCATTTTGTATTGGTTAAGCGCACACCTATAAACAGCAATTTAAAGTGAAAAAACATTAGTTTTTGATTCGATATCCCGCCCCGAATCCAAATCCGCTTTCATTCCGCCCGATTCGTAATCAAGACCCAAGTGTTCCGTCTTTATACCGTGTATTCTTCTCAAGCAATACAAAAGGCCAGTCTTAATGTTAGTAGCCTTGAAGACCGACGTGACGAAGCCAAAAGTGTTTGACTTTTCGAGCGGGCTCGTTGGGAGAGGTTCGAGAGGGACGAGACTGTGATAGCTGTCGACTTCTTGCGGTAGATCTACGCTCGAAACAAACAAACGAAAACAAACCCTTCTATTTAATTTGACTAATAAGTGGCAGGCTTAAAGCACTCAAACGTACTCCAAAGAAACCTGGAATTTGCTCTGGGTCAACCTGGGCCATCAACAAGTTGTGCCGATGAAGGATGTCCTAAACAAAAATTACCAAAAAATAAATAAATAAAAAATTATAAACTTCCATTTCATCAAAAATTCAAAATCTCTTACAATCCGAAGGTCGTCCGGCATAAAGAAGGATGGGGCGTTGGCCTTCGGATTCATGTGGGCGACGTGAGCTGGCGTCCCTGGAAACATGTGAAAATTCGGTAGTACCTGGAAACGGGAAACAACATTAACGATTTTAATTTTTTTAGTATTATCTGTTTATTTTCATTTATTACAATTCCGCCTTGAGAGTTCGAGCTGACGACATCATCATGGGTGTAGTAGTAAGTAGTTCCGCCAACATTCTCCTTAAAAATATTCATTTAGCAGTATTAAAAAAAAAGAGATTTTCGTCATCTTACTTGATATGTAGGAACAGGAGAACTGTAAGCTTCGGTGGCCGTTGCCGCAACACCAGTGGTAAATGGTGCAAGAACTGGTGATCTTGTTTTTCGGTTTAAGAGAGGCGAGTGCTGAGGTGTTATGCGCGGGCTTTGCACTGGACTAGTATTGCTCGTAAAAGATGGTCCCCCTAAACATAAACAAAAATCGTTAAATAATTGTAAAATTACTCAAATATCAACATATTAAATACCCTGTGACGAAAGCCTGCCGAACGGAGTGCTTCCTATTAAGTTAGATGCATTAGTTGACGTCATGTTGATCATTTGATTGTAAGTCAAATATGAAGGTGATGGCGATGTGTGCGGTACAGAACTGTTTGCAGGCGTAGCAGAGCGCGGAATGAATTCATTTGCACCTGGGTTCGAACCCTGAAATCATTAATTACGCTCGTTAATAAATGATTTGTAAATTTTAAATTTTAAGTTTTTCTTTACTGAGTCCAAGCTTAAACCGGCGAAATTACTAGCCATGACATTGCCGACGCTACAGTTTATTGTCGTGTATATTGGCTGTGGATTTCCCGTTTTCTCCATGTCGTTAGTCCCGGTAATTCGTGGTCTCTGGAAATCCACAAAAATTATTTTTAAAAATTAATAAAATAAATAAATAAATAAGTAAATAAATAAATAAGTAAATAAATAAGTAAATAAATAAATAAATAAATAAATGATTTTAATTTTATTTCTTACGTTCATGTACGCGGTTAATTTAGATTCTTGTGGTAAGCCATTTTGTTGGGAGAACGCCATGAACAACGAATCTAACCTGTCGTTGTGGCTCACTGAAAACAATAGACAAAAGACATGAGATATAAAAAAGAAAATTCAAGAAAATATAAACAGAAAAGTTGAACTCGCAAAAAATTATTTTATCAACAAACAGTAATTTAAGGCTTACTTAAATAAATAGATATTCTAAATTCTTGCAATGTTTACAAATTAGAAACAAATTAATGGGATTTTAGTTCGCAATTTAAGTCGCAGCTGTTGTTACATATCGAATAATGGGGAATTTATGCAGTAATCATTTTTATCCATCTCGACCAGATGGATGCTTTGGAAACTTAATCCGAGTTGATTCTAAGCCTACCGAGTGATTCCAATCCGTCTTCGGTCGGCACACTTCTTGTTTCAACGGCCAACGTTGGATTGTTAGACGGATTTGCATGAACGAACTGGCATTCGTTTCCATAAAAACAGCTTCCATTGCTCACAAAATAGCGGCAAAGAGTGGATTTTTTAAACCCGCTTGTGGAACTGTTCATGTCCATAATAATTCCTGATGGTACAAAATTCGGGATCCACTTCCAGTCATGCGATATCACTCCAACAAATAGGCCTTTCTCAGAGACTTCGCTCGTTCAGCCATGGATGGTGCTCACTTCTCTTCTTCCTTT
>JAQFZP010001559.1:0-18549 GCA_034695745.1 Geophilus truncorum
TCAATTTCTCCATTTAATTAAATTAATTTTAGGATTTTTGTGGCTTTACCTTATGTTTCAATACAGCCATCTTGAATAGTACCCAAACCCACACCTCCCGCAACCAACACTCAGGCAATGAAAAACTGCTGGGTGTGGATGTGTATGGGGTGTACAAGAGTGAAATGTAAATGTAGGGGGTATGGGGGTGGGGTGTGGAGTCAGAAGTGAGGATGTGGGTGAGAACGGGAGTAAAACGGAGGTAAAAGGGAGGTGAAACCTAGCAAAAACCCCGTGTGGCACGGGGTGATTGCTAGTTAGTTATATTTTAAAATAAATCTTTATTATATTTAACAATAGCTCATTTTCAGACTTCGTCATGTGAAAACTGAAATAATGAGTTTTTTAATGATCGATCGCTACCAAAATTATGTAATCGAAAATTCTTATGCAATGCAATTCCTTTTACGCTTGACAAGTTTTAAGAACAAAGAAAAAAATACAACAAACGAGAAAAAAAATTTGTTTGAACCAAACTGATATTGTATTTTAAACCTTTTATTGTATTTTCTTTTCTTCCGTTTCAGCTTTTATCGTAAATATGGATTTGTGCATCGATGCGGATCATTCGAGGTGACTGATGCCGCCATTTTTTTTCGTCGCTTCAAGGTACTATCGTGGCAGGCTAGTGATCAAATTTTGTTTTTGTGCACTTTTTTGGCTATACACTATCTGTTACCATGGATCGAGACAATGTCAGAGTGCATTTCCAGAGATATAAATGCAGAAATTCAATACTTTTCTACGTTCCAAGAAATGGAAATTGATTTTCTGCATGCTCCAAGTAAAATATTTTGTTCCAAGTAGATGTACTAAGTAGGGCCAGAAAATTGATAATCAAATAAACAAAAACAGAAGCTAAACAACGTTCTCATTACATCGGTAACTAACAACTGGGTGCCAGGAGTCGTCAATTTAAGGGGAAATTCAGTCGTTAATGAGTAGAAAATGTTTACAGAATTATGAAAATCAAATGTCAAATTTTCTATTTTTCCCGAGTCTAATACAACTTAAGATTTATTTAGTTCCAGTCAAGAGGAGGGACGTTACACGTCGTCAGGGTTATACAACCGTGGTTGTGACCTTTGCAATAGTAGATGGTCAAACAAAAGACATTCTTCATTCTGTGCCACTAATGACTCTCTTGTAAATGACTCTTTAGTTTCTGCTAATGACTTTTTACTTCCTTCTTTCTCTTGGAACAAATAGATTTCCTCTGAATTTCTAATCTAATCTCAACTTTTCTATAATTTAAAAAATTTAAGCTTTAAATATTAATGTGGTCAGTGCTCAATTTACCAAGTAATTGCAAACCTCTTGTGGACAATACATTTTCTATACCACTAATAGCATTGTGTAATTTACTTCTGTCAATCAACTTTAAAAGAAATGAAAAAAGTTTGCTTTAACATTGACAAAAGCCTTTTCTACAATGTAGTTGGTAAATGGCCCAAAATGACTCTGACTAACCAATAACTCTTCTTAAAGTCACCTTGTCTGGACCTCAGGTTTAAAGTTTTACAGACATAAGTATAAACTGGGTAAATCTTTTAATTTTTATTCAAAATTTAAACTAGGTAAGCTCTAACATGGAGAGCTTAACTGCTTATAAATCACGGGTTTTTATGACATTTGACAGTTTGAGAGAAATTGACTTATATTATGACATACCATATAAATTATAAATTGCATGTTAAACATAAGTTCTACAATGAATTTTGTAAGTCTCTATCTACTATTAAGTCGATAACTGCCGAAACATAAGCAACAATCGGTTTTATATTTAAACTTATGTTTAACATATAATTTATACGTTATACTATACGTTATGTGTCAATTTCCCGCAAAGTCTCTATTAAAATAATTATAGTCTACAACACTGATATCTAACAATGTTTTGTGAATCTAAACGTTACAAATGCAAACTTTGTATCTCATTATTCTGCACGATATTGAGTGATGCTCAAAGTATATTTTTATACGAGACCATTGTTTGGTCTTAAAATCGTCCAAATCCTTGATCTATAAGCAGACAAGTTCTCCTTGCACATTCAAATGTCTAAAATTGGCTTCAAGACAAATTTGAGACTAAATATTTAGATGTAAACAGCAGCGTCTCTTGCCAATTGTTTACCCAGCCTCAACATTAGACACTTTCAACTCTTTAATTTAGCAATTTTTGTTTTGCAGTGAAATAAAATAAAAATAACTTGCTTTCATCACCTTAGGAACTCTGGCTTGCCTTCCCGTCCTCGTATCACGAATTACAGAGATGTCGAGAAATTCCACTTCCTGTAAAACATAAAAAATAATAATTAGACTTACGAAATAAAAATCAATCAATTCATGACATCAACTAATATTACACAAAATTAAAACCTTTCATTTGAACTAATTAATTGCATCTACAGCTTCCAAAACTGAATGAACTTAAATTAAGAAGAAGAAACTGATTAATTTAAAAATTTAAATCACACTCCCAATTACCATCATCTCAGACTCTCTCCACAACTTTCAGACACGAGACATGACCCAGTTTATCTGAAAGCGAAGGCTTTTCGTAGGATGAAAAGATGCGCACGCTCGAGTTAACAAACGCCGCTGATAAAAGTTGAAACCGCCAAAGATCCTCCATCATCTTAATGTAACTATTCCTATTGACCCCTTTTCCACTTCATCACATACTTCCCCGTTGCTTTCCCCTGCATTCCCAGATAATCTTGTCGTTCAGGCAACTTCCAAACTAAATTTCCTAAACCACTTTTCAATGTCAACTCTACTTTGCATCAACTTGAATCTATGGATGACTCAGCCTTCATAAAACGAGGCCTAACTTCATATACACGTAGAAATTCGAATCTAAAACACATTACGTGTGGGATTAGGGACTTTTTTCCCCATATTTTTTCTATTTTTGTTACTAAATTGCTCCTGCTTGTGATATTTCTTTCATTTTTTTTTACTCTCTCTTAAAATAGAAAATCCTGTTCTTTTATCAAACGCATTACTGTCGCTAACAACGGAATTATTACACACTCATTGCATCGAGTTGAATCAGATTTCCGAGATTTTTTTTTTCCATTTGTTGGAAATAAAAAAAGAATTGCAGGCAATAAGAAAAGTTTACTTCTCGAATGACATTAATCTTGTTCTTGCTGCACTTGACGTGGGTTGAGAACGTGGGAGGATTTAACAAATTAATTTTCCAATATCTTGATGAAGCAATGGCGAAGAAAAGTCAACACGAATAAATTAGTAGTGAATAAGTGTGCGTCAGTCATCGTATTAAGTTCGCGCCCATTCTAGGGTGCGATGATGTAATAATGGTTAGATGAATTGCTGCTTAAAGTATTGTTCCCTCATATGTGACATTTACGCACAGTTAAATGTCAATGTTGTTTATTACATTCACCATATTGTAGATGTCAATTAATGAATGTCATTTATATCAAAAAAACTCTAGTAAAATAATTTTAGTACTTGGAAATTGTAAAAAAAAAATTGATGTATATTTCTGAGTTGGCGTGTTAAGAATTCACAATATTACTGTAATGTACATAGCTGAGCCTAATCATGTTTTTTAATGTACAAAATATATTTTTTTTGTGTTGATTATTGCATTACTTAAAATTCGATTTTTACTCCAGCTTAACATGAACTGACAAATATAATGTTTAAGTCAATCAATAATGACTTGCATATTGTGAGAACTTTCCAAAAGCATCAAATATTTCAAAACATGCAACGCACTTAAACATAACAAACATATGGTAATCCATCATTTACACTCACAATCACTCAAAACCAATACAATACGATTTAAATCAAATTTTCAAATTCTATATCTGCGCATTACTTTCCTAATGACGTCACAACCAGCAACAGATTTCTACCTAACTCCAATTTTCAAGATAAAAAAACATGACTGAAAGTTCGCACATGTTGTTTTGAAGAAAAAATGTAAACATCTACTGTAAGTAGCAATTATTTTACTTATTAAAAACGGCAACTTGGGAGTTTATATAACAACTCAATTTTGATTTTCACATCACAGAACCTCAAAGTCGTAATGGTTAAACTCGACAAGAGTATAAAAAAACACCTTCAAAAATTGTAAATAAAATAACAGACAACGCTCGGAAGTAGCATAACATAGGTTTGCCTTTCCTGCGAGAGCCTCTGTGGTAATAAATAATTCTTAAGAAAACACCGAACCTTATTTCCAGAGATGGCGAACACAACATTCTAAACTTTTGCAAATTTAAATGCATTTCCGATTCCTTCGTTTGGCACATGTCAAAATTGCCAAGCTGAATTCATGCATTTCTAATGAAGCAATCTCTTAGAGAACATGACAGGTAAACTCCAACGCAGTTCGCTAATCCAGGCAAACACAATTTATGCCTAAACAAGCGAGAAAGAGAAAAAAAAAGATTTTGCGTTTGTAAAATTGGAAATTATGTTACTCGCACAGCAGCTTGTGACACACTGGCATAAATAATGGCAATGCAAGAAGACTGCTGGAAGCTGCTATTCTGACTATGGTTTAGTATGTGGGCTGGGCAAGTGGGGGTCAAGCAATGCCAATTCCCATGATGGATACTGGGATCATCAATCAAAGTGTCAGTTTTCGTTAAAAATAACACATGTTAAGATGTTTTTGGCTGGAAAATAGTTCTTGCTTTCACGTAATTTTAGTTTTTGATTATGTATTCTGTTGTGCAACAGGTTGTACTTGACCAGGCTCTTTATAACTAATGGCAACCTTAACTTGAACACCATTCCTTCCATCCATTTTTATCATATTTTTATAACCATAAAATAAAATTCCTAACTAAGTTTTGAGATAACTTCAATATTTACGCACTTAAAGTTTAATTAAATACATTAATAATTTAAGTAAAGTAAATTTTGAATTTTTTTATCAGCTGTTTGCTCAAGTCTTTTTCAAATTTTGTATAAGTCTCCCCAGCAGCTTTAAACTCAGTAAATATCATTTGGCTACTACCACTTTCAATTATCTGCATAGCTCTTACAGTTGTCTCAAACGGCCATTTTGTAACACAGGTTCAATTTAATTCTACATGCAAAGTTTTAAAGACAAGACAAGACAGCAAGCTTACTTGTATTGGATAACACAGAAGAAGAGATTTAGCCAATCCTTAACTCAGCTTCTTCCCCATGGGCATTGAGAAGTCTTACCCTTACTTTCATTCTTTTTTCTTTTTTTTGCCTTTCCTTTTTATCTTTCTAAGTAGATGGTTGTTTAAGATAAAATTTTAAAATTTTAAAAAGCAGCTTTAAGCGATTAAGCAAAGAAAAAGTAAACAAATAAATAAATAAATAAATAAATATAAATAAGATAATTAAAAAGCCGTCACAAAGCCCAATTACACTTTCAAATCTCTTAATCAAAAAAAAATTTTAAAAATTTTATTTTTCTCTTAATTATAAAATTCGACAATTTGGAATCCATTTAGCAATAGAGTCAACTACAATAACAAAATATAACTTAAAGTTGCGGAAGCCCAACACCACATCAAACTAACCAATTTACTCTCCGGTAACACGGCAACAGCAATAACAGCACAGAAAACCATTATATTTATAGTCTGTTTATGGCTCATCACGTGCGAACAGATTTCGCCAACCGAGTGAGAGAAAAAATAAATAAAAAATAAAAAATAAATAAATAAAAGAAACCCTTAAAAAAAAACCATCAGGCAAACGTGGGGCGGTCGATAGCCGTGAAAAGAATTAAGCACAGTTGCACAAACGGTGTAACATTACGAGCGAAACACAATCGCAGCAACATTGGCGTTTTAATTGCGATGATGAAAACAAACCCAGAGCGTAATCTGCGCATTTTACAGATTGAATTTCTAATGCAATTCTTTGCCGCTTGCCATTAAATGCAAGTCGGCGGAAAATCGCGCACTTTCTCTGCTCATATTCGCTGCTTGCATTAAGGTTGGCGACCACAGGTGACATTTCTATGGCCCCGCTTGTTGCTCGCATCAGTAATAGAGCGGACAGAGAATTGATGCAGCTTCATAATCTCCAGTAATGGCTCTATTTGACCCCCGTGCACCCGGCTTCACTTCCATCAAGAGATGCGCTCGAGGTTCATTCACGCATGCGTCACAACCCGTTCAATTGCACGAATTGATCGCGAGCCCGAAATAAAACGAGAAGCAGAAAATGTTCGTTAATGATTAACTCGGTCTAGCCTCAATTAAAACCGCCATTCTTCTCGCGACGCCCTGTAAATCACATTAGAAATTTGCAATCAGTTGTTATGGCGCTGGGGAATGAGATTGGGGCGAAAAACAATGATAAACATGGCTTTTCTAATTTTATTCGCTTCGTGGATTGCTTCGAGGGTTATGCATGCAGAGAATCATTGGCTTTTCTCTTTCGCCAGAATGATGGTTTCGAGAGGTTTTTTGGCAACCCCTATGTTGTTTTTGGCAACAAAAAACTTCAAAATTGTCGTAAATATGTTGAAATAAAACCCAACTCGGTTGACTTCCACTCTGAATCAACATTGATTTTCACCCTTGTACAGTTGAATCAATGTTGATTTAGTTTTTTTGTGAATGGTAAAAACATCGAATCGATTGTAATTACTTTTTACTGTGTTAATAAAATTACGATTCAGCCATGTTTTTTTATTTTTCTCTTCTGTCATCTTTTGGAAGGTCACTTTCATCCCCTTCAACTTGCAGCAATTTGCGCACGCATGACTTTGAACTGACGTCAACTGCGCTTACTCAGAAGAAATGCAAATTTCTATTAAATTACTTTACTGCTGCCTTTGCAGCACGTACTCCAAAAATATTAAATTTTAATGTTGAAATTAAATCAAATTATATGAATAATAATTCAAAAACTTTATTTTTCACTCTTACCATCAGGCGTTTCTTTTTATATAGATCAATTATATTCTAATTTTTGCCTTGGTTTTTAAAAAAAAAACAAAATAATTACAAATTTAGCCATTCAACGAGTCACGAACAATTCAAATACCACTGTTTCAGCAGCACCAGAAAACAAAATAAATATTTGCACTGAATTATACAGTATTATCCCGATTTTCATGAATAGCATTTTGCAGAATCTTACACGCCAAGAACCGAGGAGACTGAATTGAGAACTTTAAACTATTGATTCGTTCTATTTTTAGAAAGAAAAAGATAATACTCGTAGCTAAAAGTAAAAATATAAAAAAAAAGTAAAAGAATTTATTGCAGATGGAGGTCTGTAAGATAACTATGAATCAACAATTTTTTTATCTCGTTTAACCCACGAACAAACAATCAAACATCCACACAAAGGAAGTCCAATAAACACATCAACAAACCCTTTTCCCTCTAGCAGAAAAATTCATAAATTCCATTATTAACATGTCGGAAAGCCAATCTGGAGTAATCAACAGGTGTCAGATAAGTCCTAACTCTTAACCCCTTCCATAAAACCTGAAATAGATGCCCCTCGAGTCATTTTAAAGGTGAATGAGGAGAACAGCTGTTGCGTGAGCGTTTCGCAGGTCGAGTGTAAAAAATGTGAGCATATTAAACTCGCTTGTTATTACTATAAAAGAAGGATAAGAGGATGTTGGATGCGAAGCGTCGCGCCGAATTTTGGTTATAGGGCACGCGTCTAGTGACAAAACACGGGGGTGTCAAGTGAAAAATCTACTTTAAGTCGAATTTCGACCCCTCGTGCTCCTTAAGATTTTCCTCAGCCATTTCCGACCGTCCTACTATTGATTTTCACTCCGCTGGAACTACTTCTACTGGGTGACTGGACATTGCTTAGTGCAAATACCCCTAATATTTTCTGCTCTATCTCTCTTTATGGGCTCTTCAACCCTTTTTTGTGAAAATTTTGCCATTTAGTTGTATCGCGTTGAGAAAATTATTCATTTTTCTTTTTTTTTTTTTTTTTTTTTTTGGTTTTGTGCTTGGGTAGATTAATGTGACTGAGGCGGATGTCATTAATATGTCAGCTCGTCAAAGTCTGGGTTTGAGAACAGTAGTAGTTGCTTTACCTTAAAAACATGGCATTTATGCCCATAAAAAGGTTAAAAATTGAGTATGTGTCAAAAGGTTTCAGACATTACACTAGGTCTATGAATTTAATACAATTTCTGGCAAAAGTTCAATTTTAAAGATCTTTTGTCATTCTCAGTAATGATATTTGAAGAATAATTCCACTTAAGAATCAATTTACAAGCTTTAATTAATACCCGTACCTAATGCAATGTTGATTGCTGCTATGATTAATATAAGAATGTTTTACCACATTGTGTGCAGCGTGACTCCATGTTTTAATCATCATTCATTTGAAAATTTTAACATTTTTAATTATTCAACAAAACTATAAATCCCAGCATTCATTCAAAATGAATTGCAAAAGTTAATTAAGTGATATCACGAACACTTTCAGGGCATGCTATTCAATCTTATAAAATTATATATGCAAATCAAAATAATGCAATATTAATTCCCTACAAAATCAATCCTAAAATTCAGATTAAATCATTTACGGTATATATAGCTCGCAAATTCAACTCATTAAAACCTCACTCACTATAACGGGGTTCTAAGTAGAATTTACACGCACTGCAGCTGTTCGTGATAAGAAATTTTTGTTTTCTGTGTCGTACATCTTACTGTTAATCCAATTAACATCCAAACAATTAACAAACATGCAATTTAAATTACAAACACCACAAAAAAAAAATCATTTTATTTCACCGCTGTATAAATTTCCCTTAACTTCTTGACATCGCCATTAAAAATTTAAGATATCATTTCAACACGTCAATAAATCAAACCAGATTGAAACATTCGCAAATAAATTTCTTTTATTATTTCCTATGTCTCACCCACGTCTTTTTCTATCAATATAATTGTCCAACATGGCCGATTGCGACACAAACATTTCTCTTCTATCTCGTTTCCCCACAAACCTCTCAATATCAAAGAATGAGTAATGCCACGTGCCAAAAGTCATTTGTGGAAGAAAAAAAATGCAAGTGAAGGTGCGGAAAATGCATTTGCAGCAATATCACACATATTTCAGCTGACATGGTCACTTTATAAAAGAAATGAAGAATTTATTTCTTGTCGAACAAGCGGCGGTATTATGCTGGCAGCCATGCGGAACGTATAAAGTAAATATTTTACGAAACGGAAGCAAAAAGAACAACATCATTTTCCCTTCGCCACTTTGAAATGACAGTTCTTGAATTGAGCAGTAGAAAAAATGGGCGGCGATAGAAGTTTGTGCGTCCCCAAAGCCCTCTTGGGCTCATGTTATTTGCCCTTGTGGACATGGATCATATGTCCGAGTATGAACCCAAAACCACTTGGCTTCCATTCTGTAATTGAGTACGGAATTTTGTCATCTATTGTTCGACACTAAAATGTGTTTTGAGGAACAATTGCAGCTTTAAATTGAAATGAAATATTTTCAAGTTTTGTCAGCTTTACTTCCTGTTTATCGAATCGAATTTCAATAGGAATCAAAGTGGAGATAAGTAAACAAAAGAATAAGCTTAGCAACTAACTCTTTGAATACGGTAGTTTCTAGTGTTATTTAAGCTTTTTATCTATGTTTGAGACTTTTATCAAAAAATGGCGTGGTTTTGAATTTATTCATATAGAGGAAAGCTTTAATATACATTTCACATGTTATGCAGGTGTGAAATGAAAGTAAAATGTTTTTTTTTTTTCGTAAATTTTATTAGGCGAATACGAAATTGGTTGCTGGGAATTGAATTGAAAAAAGTGTGGCTAACGTTTAGTGTCATTTCTACGTGCAATTTTCAATTTTTCCAACTACTTGAACTTTCAGAATTGCAAATTTATTATTCTCTTCTTCTTATTTGTTGACCAAGAAAAATTTATATGCTTTATGACAGAAATAAAAGAACCAAAATAGAAATCTTGACCTAATTTCTCTTTTGAGAAATAAATGTTATCAACAGGTGGCACTCATCAATATTAACTTTCAATTCCAAATCAAACTCAGTATGATACTATTTTTTTTAAATATTTACTAGCCACTCACCTTTAACCAAAAATTAAAAAAATAATTACTTCATTACGTAATCACTTTAAAATTTCATAAACACAAGTCGAGGCAATAAAAATTTCAATGGAATTTTGTTCAAATATTTAATTACATATTTTGCATTTTAGTTTTGAATATTAAACCCATTTTATTACCCTCTTCCATACAAATCGCTGCTGGTTTTTTTTCTCAGAAAAAAGCTTATAAAAGCAGCTTAGCAGTTTGTACATTGCAACATTTCCCCCGTCATCATTTTTCAGGCCATTTCCTTTCACTAAACAGCATTTGTAGGATGACTTGAATTCTGGTATTGAAAGGCAAAATAAAGTTTGTGGCTCGCCACAACATTTTCTTTACATTCATTCAAAGACATAAGAAAACCACATTGTGAGAAGGAAAAAAAAACTTTTGGCCGCCAACTCCCAATGATATTTTCAAGTTACAGCGGACAATCGTCTTGCGTCAGCAGAAAATTGCAATTGATACAAAATTCTTTTGTTTTTATCACTGTGTTTTTTCAAACTCAATTCTTCCATTTTGCTGACGTTTCACTGCGTCTCTTCTGCTATTACAGCTTTTCATCACGTAATTAGGTCTAGCTGTTGCATCACAAACAACAAACTCTTGTGATTGATTTTCTCTATACTTCTAAGGTTTCAAAAGAAACGGCATAAACTACCCCTAATGGGCTAATTTAGCTGGAGCAAACACAACTTTTAATTTAAGCTTTAATTTGACCCATGGAATTTAAGATCTAGATTTAAGAATAAAAAAATAGAAAAAATTACCATTCAGCAGATTAAAAGTTTCATTTTTAAGCTGATGCAGCTTTGGAATTTAAAAAAAAAAAACCAAAAAAAAACATCCGATTATGTTTTTTTTTTTTTTTTTTTGTTTTTTGGTTGGTGTAATTAGCAGCCATATTGATTTGTCAGCAATAAAAATGAAGGAAAAATGTCGTTATTAAATTCTCATTTATAATCCCACAGAAATCAAACGTTAGCAATAAATTAAAGTTGTGACTTATTTTTCAAGGAAATTCTAATAATAGGCTTAATTCTTGTGTTGAGAAACCTCAGTAAATCATTAGCTTCCATTTATCTGTTTGTTATTACCCAGACAATCAAACTTCAATAGTACACTTCAACAACAGTTTCCTAACTAGGTTTCCTCACTTAAAAGCAATTTGTGATGACCTTTCACAGGCCTCATAACACATTTTGCTAATTTTTGAGTTATTGCTGTTTCAGTGGTAGTAAATTGAAGACTGCAGCTCCCTGGTGAACAGATCTGTCACCCTAGTGGCAATTTAATAAATAAAATCATGTGACATCATCAATCTTCCATTACCTCTTTGATACAAGATGTCATCACATAGATGGCTACATCAAATTGAACTCCAGCAAAGTAAAGCTTAGTATCATAAACTGACAGTAGTAATTCTCTGTCTTTACTTGCTTAAAGTGAAATAAAAGATCTTAGCCTAAGTAATGTTAGATTTTCTAGTGCTAAATGGACTGGAATTATATATTTGTATAGATTTTGCATTAGCTGCCTTGAAAGCTATCCACATACAGTAAATCTCAGCAGATAACATGCTTATCATTTGTAAAACTTGTGACCAGGGTCCAGTCAATGGAAACTGGCACTTTTCAAGGCAAAATCAATCTCAGAGACCCCAGATCTCATTGGTATTCTCCAGCTAAACTTCACTTTTGACCGAATGTCACGAATTCCCTTGGCTGGCGAATGCAACCACTTTCAACTCCTTTCACACCCAACCTCCTATGGTTTAAGAGATAATCGCGATAAACTACTGGGAGCATTTACTTCGTAAAGAGTAGAAACGAATCGAGTGTGTAATCTACTACAGAACATCAGCAAACTTTGGAGTAAACGCAAGCTAACCATACTCCGCATACAGAATATTGAGCTCGATTCACTAACGCGTCTAATGCTACAACTCCACTAAGAGACAGTTCTGGAACATTATATCATAGTAGCTATTGTTTTAATGGAAAGCATTCGCTAGTATGACGTAATGTTCCAGAACTTTCACTTAGTTGAGCCCTGGCATGAGCGTAAGATTTTGTTTAGTTCATGCTGAAAAGAATTCTTAGTAGCATTCACAAAAAGTTTGAGCCACTTCACGAAGTGTTCGAATCATTCTTGAAATGAGCAATAGATTGTTTTAATTTTAAGAAAAGTCTCGAACTAGCTTTGCTTAATTGATAAATATTACTGAGAATTCAGCGTGAACCATACATAAGTTAAGCAATTGTTCGTGTCAGAGTATTATCACTTGTTTTCATATTCATAATTGAAATTTTATTTTTCTAACAGAGCACGTTTATCGTTGTCAAAATGGAAGCTTTTCCTCTGATTTTCGACAAAAATGTTCTACTAAAAGTAACACACTTCTCCCTACGGCAGTTTTATTTTTAAATGTCAAAAACTCCTGCGTGCTGTTTGACCAATTACAAGCCACACATAATGTCAAGAATCAAGTAATTCCTCTATAATACCCAAAATCCTGATCAAACATTACCTTATTTACTTTGGACTATAGCAACAAACACTCAACAACATTTACGGAAAACTTATCAAATCAACAAGAAAAAAACCTTTTCTAAATACTAATGTAATATACATATAATGCAACATAATAACAGGAAAATATTCCATACTTCAATACAATACCAATTACTCTATTCCCACATAAAAATCATAAAGGAATCACAAACTTTCCCAATACATTTCCTTCTATAACTTCTCTCGGATCTCACTGTCACCAACTGATTACAGAGACTGTAATTGCGGTTGCGATCAGCTGTAAAACCTGCCAATCACGCTACTGGATATAATATACATTTGAAGGCTTCATTTCATCCAACAAGCAACCCCATACCACGTCCACTGGTTTCTCATCTCGGATGTCTAGTCTACTCTCGTACTAATAAGGCTTCTGTTATCAGAGCCGCGCAGTGTGGCTCGTCTTTTGTGTAAAATTATAACACAAAAGAGTATTAAGTTGGCTGATAGTTACCGCACATTAGTGTGAGAGCGGTATCGTTAGAAGCTTCATTCTTTATTTTCTACTTTAACGACTCGTTTGCTTTACTGCACTCCTTATCATCGCGTCTAAATTAGCTGCTAACTAATTTTTAAGGCCGACCTTCGAGTTTAAGCGTAAACGCTTTTCAAGTAAAAGGTTAATATTTAATTACACACTTTTGTTACCGTAATGTAATCTGAAAAATGCTGAAAATGTCGAAGCATACCACATGCGGAAAGGCCAAGTTTAACTCGGGTTTTTAAACAAAACACGTGTCCTTCTTTTGTTTTCACGTCGTGTATAAATCGGTTATTCTTATTCTACGTATATAAATGTGAAATCCTCTTTTATTCTTCTTGCTGCCGTTGAAATGTTTCTCCGACTGTTTCATTGTTCATGTGGGAATAAGTGCAAACTGAATTTGTGGATGGGTTAAAGTGAGTTATTAGGCAATTACTGTAGTTATGTATGTGGGAATGTAATTTCCAGAACAGTAAAAAAAATTGAATTTGGCCATGGGTTCTGTTTTGGACGACATTGTGAGATTGAAGTTGTGCCATTCCAACACAATGTAATCAACTTTTTAATAATGACCAGGACGTGCAGAATTACTGGACAAAGTACAAACAATAGAATTAACCCATTTTAACTTGTGTTTTCAGCAGATCTGGTTTTGTCACTACTAAAAGTCACGCGATTAGTGCTGAAATCGATCGCTCAGAAAAAACTAAATCTTTCTCTTTAATCCAAATATGAAAATTTAAAATTACTTTTGATGTTAATTCTTCGGTTGAAGATAAATTGAATGATAAGCAACCTTGCGAAATGACAAAGGCTTATCTCAATTTTAAATTTTTTAAATCTTATTATTGAAAGTTAAGCAAATTCTTGAGCTACTTCTTAAGAAAAATTTCAATAAGATTTGGGCATGATTTTGGAATAAGTTTTCATATGCTGTCGGATGTGAGGATTTATAGTTTTGTAAAATTTTGTATGAATTCCTACAGATCATCATGTAGTAACTGAATAATTTATAGGTTCTTTCAGTGCAATATGCAAATTCTTATAGATCACAATAGACAATTTCCTATTAGAAAAAAAAAATGTTCCAAATTGAAAAAGATGTCTATTGGATTTTTATTAAAAAAAATTTCTATAATAGCTCATACCGTAATTTTTTCCAGCATTGATTAGCTCGTTACGAAAATTCAAAATTATTTTAATATTCCTTAAATAAAATGTGAGATTTCTTTTTTATATCCTTTTTAAAAAGAATTATTGTTTTTATAACTTTTTCGATTTTGCCTGATAATTTGAAAATATTTCTACTTTGAATTTTTATTTCAATAATACAGATCCACACACAAGGATGCATATTTCAAAAACAATTTCGTTTCCCGGCCAACCCTGAAAGAAAATTTCATATCTTCTCTATACCATCGGAATTTTACATTAACAAGACAAAGTTTTCGAAAAAAAAAATCTTGTTAAATGTTAAATTACATATTCTTCTATCTCTGCAAAACCAACCGTGACAGATTGATTGGTCTATCGAACACTACTAACTCATTTGCGATCCGAATTAATTTGAATTCCAAATTGACCACTTCGAAAGCGAATATTAAATTATCGTTTTTGGAAATTTCCTTCCAATAAATCATTGGCAGATAATTCTGATATTAGATTGTACCGGTAGTTATCAATCATGAATACTAAATAGAGCACTTATTATTTGACTCCCACTCTAATTGCATCACCCAAAGTGCGAAACTTCTTCCGACTACGTAATGAAAAAAACCTTAATGAAACTTAATTAACATTTCGACCGATAAACTAATTTTACAAATCAAATTTACCAACAGAATGATAAAAACAAGAGTACAATAAAAAAAAATATTTAAAGTTACTTAAAGTTAGGCGATGTAAAACGCCGAGGTTTTAATGACATCAAAAACACTTTGCATTTTTATTATTCTTTTATGGTTTTTTCTTTTTAGTGTACAACCATCTGACAAGTTTAGCATGCAATCATTTTTTTTAATATTCTTGTTTGACAGAATTCCTGATTTATAAAAAAAAAATAATCTAGTTTCCATAAACCATAAGTAAAAAATTGAGAAATTGCTGAAATTTCTTCATTTTATAAATTATCTACGAACCTTATTGGCAGAGATTTGTCATGTTTCCCTGAATGAAACTAAAAATAACGACCAATTCACTAGAATTCTCTATTCAAATGTAACTGTTATCATTTAACGACTTTGTCACAAATCTGGCCCCTGGACAGATATAAAATGATTGTCAATAATTTATTTTTTCATTCAAAACACTTCATTTATTGCTATTTCAGGATTGTGATATGATAAGTGTTATCGAAATTATTCGCCATAAAACCCCACGCTTCGTTTATGTTTTCAGTTTCAAGCGTGAATCCATCAGATCAATAGATCTAAAAATGGCTTTATCTAGCACTTTGTTTGTTTACATTCAGATCTCAGCTTAATATAGTGAATGAATATAATTATCATCTCTGCCTGCCACTCTGATTAAAAATAAATTTCTATACATCAAAACTGCAAATTAAGAGTATCTTCATTACTTGCGTGCTTTCAAAAACAAAAACTAACTTCAGTTTTTTCTTTTTAATTGACTTTCTCCACTAGAAAATCGAGAAACCGACTAATTTGGTAACTTAATTTACTCTGTAGTTACAATATAAAGCTAAAATAAACTTTTTTTTATTTTTTGCACTCCCAACTTAAAAAAAAATCAATTGTTCCCCTTAACAAAATTAAACGTTTCTTTCGATTTTCATGCTCCATGCTCTGCAAGATCCAAATTACAAAACCTTTTACCTTATTCTGATCCGTCCAATAGAGAAAAAATCCCTTTTTATCAACGCGTAGTGTCACTGCTGTACCAAATGTAGAATCCTAAAAAAGGTAAAAATGAAAAGAAAAATAATCATTAGAATTTCAACCTTGGCTTCACCTTTAAATTTACTTTCACAACTTCGCATATGCATGCACAAGTGGAAACCATTTTATATTCAAGGACTCTTCATCCGACTTGAAAAGTACGCTAGACCAAATTGACCTTTAATTTCAGCGCAGCAGCAGCTGTTTTTATTAACAAAATTATTTAACTAATAAACAGCAATTGCGATGCATATAAATTAGAAAAACAAACAAGACTTTCCCTTTGAAATGAATATTTACTGCGAGAATATACACTTTCAAGTACGGTATACAAAATAAAATGAAGAAACAGCCGGTTTCAATTAATCATGTTAAATACAACATAAAAATGGACATAAAAATTGGGCAGAGAAATTGTCCTTAATTGGATCTTAAACTCCATTTACTTGCTACCATTTGTCCTTTTCTGTAACAGCTCTTAACGGAAATAAAAGCTCAAGACTTCCAGGAAAATAAATTGCATTTTCTGCTCGTGTCTCAACTATCCTCTATAAAAAGATTTATTTCAATTTAAAAAAAAAAGATTCAGCTCAACACTATTACCAGATATTTTGACACGTGATAACCTTATCCATCCCATTTTTAAAATAAGTATTTTTAGTGTAATAAATAATGCGCATTTGCAATTCAGAAACCCTTAACTCTGAATTGCCGCAAATCCATAATGACAAGTTGACTTACGACAGCTCTAATTTCAATTCCACTTTTCCCCGATGTCGGCATTTCACTTTTAATTTGGACAATTTCTACACGTTTAATCTTCCTTTATCATTGAATTTTTGTTTGGAAGAAAGGAAAAAAAATTGAAGAAATTTTTTTATTTTTTTTCGAAATTGAAAAGAAAAAGATCTTTAAAGGTGATTGATTGATTCCATCATATGATTCCAGTGCGCAAATACCGTGGGTTTTTTGTGTAAAATCTGATTGACTGTCCTCCCTCTTCTTCTTTTTCTTCTCCTCGAAACCGCAGCATGGGTGGAGCACTAACTCCGCCCTCATCTCATCTTATCCGGGCACCTTTTATTAGCGGAGTAATATTGACATGGGAAAATGGAATCCCTTTAGTGACCAAAGTTCAAAATGATGTGGAAAAAAAGAATGTCGGTGTGAATGAAGTTTGACACCCACCACATAAAAAGTGCTATAAAATGATAACTTTTGGTCAATAACACCACATTTAAGCCCACTTTCTACTATTTTTTTTTTATATAACCTTGATCTAAAATAAAATTTCGTTTGTATTACTTGGAATCGGGCCCATTACCACATTACCTCCTGTCTAGTGAAACTGATCAATAGGTCAATTGGCCTTCGGAATGAATAAAAATAAAAACTGCACCTAGCAATTGCATTGGTAATAATGCGGAAATCCTGGGTGAACAGCGACATTTCTGATTGAATCTGGCCACTTTTCTCACACCGCCAAAGTCATAATTGTCAAAGCGGCTCGATTCGCATTCAAGTTCAATGGAGCAAATTCGAAAACGAGTTTTGCTCGCGATAGAATAGCGCCACCTACAAGCCGCGCTTAATAGAGCCCGTTAACGATCTGAGCAAAGCTGCAAGAATGGTTTGCTGATGGCCGAGCAATAGGAAGATTTGACCCCAATCCAACTGCTCGGTTGGCTTTTCCGCAATTCGTTACAGCCAGTTTTCCAAGTGCACGTACATAACATAACAAAACAATGTCGGATATCGACCTAATTAGACTCGGTATTTTTATTGGACGAGAGGGGCTATTAAGGTCGCACGCAAAACACGAGAAAATAGAAAGTTTAAGATGAAAGTAAATAAATTTGATGAATTTGAGTCAATTAATTAGGGAATAAATTTTTTCTTTTTAGAAAATTTATTCCCCAATCTCCAACGTACTGTCAAATAGATATTGTTATTAAAAATTTTTTTTAAAAAGTATCAAAAAATTTTAATTTTTCTAAAAAAAAAATTCTAATTTCAGCTTTTATAAAATCATAATTTATTTCAAATAGAAAAATAAATTGATGAATTTATTTGTCTTAAATAATGTGACACTTCTTATAGCAATAGTTGTTTTTTTAATAAAAGTTATTTAAATATAAGTTGGCAATTGCATCACTTTGTTAACTACCTTAAAGATAAGTGCTCTTCTGAAAGTGAGCAGACGTGTCTGGTTTAGTTGTTGAAATAAAAATGGCTGTCTGCTGTACCACTGGCATGTACCAAAATGAACACTATTCACTCATTTCACTAGACTTTGTTTTAATTTACTTCTTTGGTGTTATCCAGTCATTTCTAGTTTAAGATTGATTTTGTAAAAGACTTTTTTATCACTCACCTAATACCATGTTCACACCAGCGGATGGCAATTCCATTGGATCTGATCCAATCTGATCCGCATGATCACATCCAGTGGAT
>JAQFZP010001560.1:0-18549 GCA_034695745.1 Geophilus truncorum
ACTCGATAAACTGTCCAGATGACGTCATTAGTAAATACACACACTGAAATTTAATTCTAAACTTCTTAAATTTTCCCAAAACTTTCCAACTTTCCTAATTAAATCATAATCTATAAACTACTTACCAAAAACAGTAATTAATCGTCTTAAAATTATGGTTTGGCTCACCAACATCCATCGCTTGTTCACAAGATAATGACCCGGAAATGGCTCGTGGGAAAAGGTGAAAGTAGTCAGAAGCATGCGCACAAACAAGTTGGGACGATTTAAAAAATCTGAAATTCGAGCTACGAATGTTTTCAATCGAATCCATCAAATTCCACCACATTGCGTTTTGAATTTGCATATCGATATTCAGTTTTATGGTTAGCTGAAATTTAACCTGGACCTAAACGCCCTTTTTATATATGGTTTCGCCTGGAAAACTTTTACACTTCGACCATGGCTGTGATTGGTTGATTTAAACATGGATTTAACATGGAGTTCTACGGAATTTTGTGACGTCATTATTCAAATTGAAAATACGTTGGAAATGAGGAGAAATTCAAAACAATAAAAATATGTGATTTTAGTTATACATTTGTCAGTTTTAAATAAAATTCCTTAGAAACTAAATTTTGTATTTTTTGAAGTGGCGAAACCTTATACATGTTATTTCTCAATTCAACCATGCCTAGAATCTCATTTGCTTGCATCACACTCCCATGAGCCATTTTCTTACTTTTTGTGAGTTTAGGGCTAAATGAAACCACATCATTTCCAATTCCAACTTCAAACACATACTAGAATCGTACCGAAAAAATTTATAACGACCGATCGATAAAAAAAATTATAACAAAATTAAATTTTTAAAAAAATATATAAAAAAAAATTGTAAAATGAATATAAAAACTAATTTTAGATATTTCATAACGAAACTTCTCTGTACGAAAAATCAACTGATCACTTCGACTGCATGTAAAAAATTCCTCTTTTTCGTACATCGTTGATCGCACGAGCAAATAAACAAGATTCGGGGTGCAACGGATGCCAAACTTTCCTTTCCCACAAATACCGAGGTAAAACTCGTTTCCAAATGGCTGATCTCGCCCAGCCTTATCCCCCGGGTCGCTGGATTTATTGAGCAAATCGCTCGACCGATCTCTTGTGTTCATGTGCCAACATTTCGCAGCCCCACGCTGCACTGCACTACACTGACCCTTCTACTGAACACAGCTTTGGGTTTGTTTTGCAACGAATTACTGCAAGTGACTGTGGAAATACCCGTGATCTCGTTTCGAGATATTCATGCTTTGCAGTGAAGCACGAAAATCGTTACTTATACGAAATGTGCTTTTCCTCCACAAAAACAAAAAAAAAAAAAATGGTTTCCAACCTTTTTCGCACTCGACTGGGTTTAAACTGTAATTAATCAAAATAAAAGTAATTTTCGAATAATTGCAAAATGTTGTTTATTTCTGCAGTTTGGCGGTTAAAACTGAGATCAATGAAACCGACTAGCAGCAAATTATCAACATTTTTCTCTGATTGCTAATTTTTGCAAAATAAATATTTATAATAATCGATAACGTCAACAAATGGTAAAATGTATAAAATTACGGTACCTTTTTAGTGTAGTTACTTGCAGTTTTATAAACTATTTCTAACGTTGAAGCGTAAATTTCTACTCGAAGTCACAACTAAAGTCGCATTTTGGTTTAATTGGTTGGAAATTTTGTAATTATATTTCTAAATGATTTTTTTAAGAGTAAAAAAATGTAATTTTATTCTTTTATAAAATAATATAATAAAAAGCGTTAATTTTACATCTTCGCAAAGATGTACCGTGTTGAAATAGCGTCACGCATGTGATACACATGATATAATTTTCATCCTTTAAACGTAAGGATGGTAATAATAAATACTAAACGGTAATCGTGTAATCTTTAACGAATCCTTCAGCCGACTGACTCCCAAGTTGTTCTTGCTGCCTAAAAAAATTTAAAAAAATTAACAACACTGTATAACCTTTATTTAAAATCTTAAAATACCTTTTAACACCGGTCGTTTTCAAATAATTAGCATCATTTACAGCAAAATTCAAATCTTTTATGTACTGATAATAATCCTGTCCAACATCTTCCATTGGACTTATGTCAGGGTAATAAGGTGGCGGCATATCCTGACTCCGAAACATCACAGATCTTTCGTCGTAATCGCCGTAAGTAGATGAATGTCTAAAAATAAAATGTCAGTCAATTATATCATTCACATATTCTAAATTTTTCATATTACACAATCATTTCACCTGCTTTTATTGAGTGATGGGTATCTCTGATATGTTGGATCTAACTGATTGCGATGTGAAACTGATTTAGCATCTGGCGAATTCTCATTGGACGAACTGGACTCTTGACTGCGATACAACAAATCTGGAACTGCCAATATTAAAATTAATTTTCTTCTACGACAATTAAAGTGATAGTGTCAACATTTTTTTTTAATTTTATAAATGGTAAATATTTACCAAAATATAAATATCCAATATTTTTTTTACAAATTTGTCAAATCTTTATGCCCCAATTCTGATTTCAAAGTGGTAATTTCGAAAACGAAATTTTGTAAGTTGAGAAATTGTGACGAAATAGCATCCAGGTGGAGCAAACTAGGTTCTGGGCTTTTTATGTTTTCAATTGCTCAGCACCATCTGGTGTCAATTTCCTAACTAAAAGTCAGTTACTATTACGTCACAAACAGAAAATTAAACTTAAAATTTTTAAATATAAAGTTTCACAAAATCTAAGTTTATAAATTACGAGAAAGTAAATCAATGACATTATCACTTTAATTAACCTTTTTTTATTTTACCTCTTTCATCACTAACTACCCTCTGAGGCTGCTGATGCTTCCCTTTCACCTTGACAGCTTTGGCATAGGCAACCGTTCCATCACCCTAAGAGCAAAAATTAATATTTTTTCAAACACTATAAAAGTGATTTGGCATACCTCCTTACCGCCGAGGTTGCCGACGTTTTTTATTTACCATTCTAAGGGACTGGGTGGTGGAATCTCTCTCAACAGACAACACTCGCGGTAAGTCTTTTTCGCATTCTTGATTCTGATGACTGTAACTTGCCAACTGAAACGTAGCGTAAGGACAAACGTCGTCGACAAAATTCGTCGGCCTCGGACAACCTCCTTTACGGAGCGTATCAGAAACTTCCTTGTGGTTGTTCAAGTTGTTCTTCTGCTCCATGTTTAAACCCCGCTCTAAAACCAAAGCGTATTTCGGATTTGTTTTGGCAATTTCTGAAAAATATTTTTATACAGATTTTAAAAATTATTTTGTAATTTAATGTTCATCAGCACAAACCTCTCTTGGCAGTGTGTTCGCTTTCTCGTTTTCTTCTCGCCATAAGGCACAAAATGACAGCTGCAGCTGCAAGAATGATTAGCGATACCACTAAGGGAATTACGACTTTCACGTCTGAGTAAAAAGCTTTTCCTTTCGCTTCTTTCGTCATCACCAAACTGGGGTTCCCGCGCGCCACGATAACGTCTCGCGTGGTAAATTCGTAATGGGCGGTGGTAGATCCGGCGTTATTGTGCGCAGTCATGCGCAGTTCGTAATTGTGCTTTGGCTTTAAATCACCGATCGCAAGCTTCTCCTTCTCCGGCTTCACGTGATTAGACACCAGAGTCCACTGCTCCGTTCCCTTCAGCCGATATTCGACGATGAAGTAAAGAATGGGACAATCATCGCCGGTCCATCCGTCCAAAATAACCGTTATCGACGTTGTGTTTTCCACTAGAATGTCTTCCTTTATAGGAGCGATCGGTTCTTTTAATAAAAAAAAATTCAATTGTAAATCGAACTTCGTCTCAAAGTAATGTGCCAATTTGGAGCGGTCTAAAAGGGTACTTCCGGTTGGGGGAAATGTCTTACAATTTTGTACATAACTTTAGTAAAAAGTCTACAAGTTCTTAAAGTGGCGAACACCTGGTGCAACCGGAAGTGCCCTTAAAATCCGCTGAAAATCACCAAAAAGCTGAATACAGCTCTTTGTCACAATGCAAATTGCCAATTTGGAGCGCTCTAAAAGTATACTTCCTGTTGAGATAAAGTCTTAAAATTTGATAAACACTAGTTTAAGTTGATGATCTCCAAGTCCTTAAAGTGGCAAACATCAGGTGCAGCCGGAAGTGTCTTTAAAATGCACTCGAAATAGCGTTAAAGCCGAATGCAGCAATTTTAATCATTATGCAAACTGCCAATTTGTATAGATATAGAAAAACCCTTCCAGTTGTGGTATAGTCTTAAAATGTTATATACACCAACCTCATATACTACTCCAAGAGTCACTAAAGTTCTGAAGACTAGAGTTAACCGGAAGTGCCCTTAAAAAGCGCTCCAAATCGCAACAAAGCCGAATGAGCTACCTGAGCCTTTAGTTTTGATATTGATTATGTCGCTGGGTTTGCCCGGTCCAACTGTACTGTACGCAGTCATATACAACTGATACCGCGTACCACACCACAGGTGGTCTAAGATATGTTTACGTTGATCCGTCTCCAATTGCATTTCCTCCCATTCGCCGTATTCTCGCCTGTAACTCAACGAATAACCTTGAATTGAAAAAAAGAGAAAATCGATATAACTGCAATTTTTCTCACCAGAGCGTGATAAATGAGCTGAAAAATTCCTTTATTTTTTTCTTATTTTTTTTTTTTTTTAGATTTCTAATTATTTTCATTGCAGAAGTTATTTTCTAAATCTATCGCACGAAAATGAAATATGAGTGCGCTGTCTGGTGTCAAAATTTTAATTAAAAAAAAAGTTGGAAATTTTCTGCGGTGTAAATTTCCAGTTAAATATTTCAACCAAGTGGAAACTTAATATGAAAGTGTAGATAAATTACCTAAAATAGGAGCGACCAAGACGTCTGCTATGTCCCATTCCAAATGAATTGAGTTGAGTCCTGTGAATGTCACGATGATGGACGGCGGGCTCGGCGGAGCCTGAACTAACACGTGATAGGTAATAGCATCTGTGCCGTACGCATTGCGCACTTTGCACGTATAATTAGCGGCATCTGAAGATAGCACTTCGTGGATCCACAGGGAACCGTCTGCAGTTATCTTTACTCTTTCATTCGCAACAACTGCTTCGTTTCTAATTTTTAAAGAAAAATAATCAAAATTTGAAATTTCTTGAGTCAAAATGCTACTTCCGGTTGAGATAGGAATTTGAAATTTTACTGACACCAACTAAGAGTGTAATATGTTAGTAAGAATCCCTAAAATTGTATTTGGAAGATAATTGAATGTTAAGTAACTTTTTTAAAATATTAAATTTTTAATCAAATTTCCCTTTCCCTTTAACCAAGACAAACAAAACTTCACAATTTCACCACCAGGCCAAACATTCTCCACACATCCGTCTTTTTAATGCGACTTCAGGGAAATGAAATCCAAAACGAGCGTTAATTAGTCAATGTGCTTTGATACAAATTAACAAGTAATCACATTATTATTGCTCGCGAGCATCTACCAATTAAAAGTGCGAAACTAATTCAAATTGAATCTACCACCGGAGAGCCAAATCAATATTAAACTCGCCACATTCCTAATTATCGACTGCACTTTAAAGCCATTATCGCCTACCTGACGAACCACTCCACTTCCGGGGCCGGAATTCCCACGCTTTTGCACGGCAACGTCACATTCGTTTTCCACCGACTCACGACCGTGTCGTCGAACGACGAGATTTTCGCACCGACTATACGAAGATCGTTTCAAACGTTTATTACGAGGCAATGAATAAATAAATAAATGTGAAGACCTTTAGCTGCGGGCGACTGAGCGACGACTTTGGTGCTCTGACCTTCGCCGATGGACGTGGACGCTGTCACCCAGAATTCGTGTCGCCGATTTTTCCTCAACCCTTGAGCGACGAGCGTGTTTTGATTGGCTGGCACCACGTGTTTTTTAGTCTCCTCTTTCGCACCGTCGACGGTACGAATGTAAACAGTGTACTTAAGGATAACACCTTTGGAGCGAGTCGGAGGTTTCCAGGAGACGAGGATTGTGTCTGCTGATGAGGTGACGGCTTTCACGTCAGATGGCGCGTCGGGGACTGATTCAATTTAAGTTTTTTTTTTAATTTAAATTTTTATTTATTTATTTATTTATTTGTTTACCGTCTTCTGCTGTTGTGCAGTTTACCGACGCAGTCTGAGTTCCGTCACCGATCCGCGTGAAAGGAATGACGTCGATGGAGTAATTAGTGTAAGGTTCTAGTCCGAAGAGAGTGAACTGCAAATCGGGTGTTGATTCACTTTTTGCATGCGAATTCCCTGAGAAAAGATGAAATTTACATATCAAAACTGACATTTTTCACTGCAGGTCACAAAAAATTAAGTGAAAATTTTAAAGAAAAATAAGAAGTTGTTGACAGAAAAACCGATCTCGATAGAAAACATCAAAGAAACCAATTGGAATAACAAAAATAAGATGGGGAAAATGGTAAAAACACGAAGAAAACATTAAAAAAAATAAAAGTCCACATGAAAAAAATAAGAAATTTTTTTTTAAATATTCTTTTGATCTCTAAGAGTTGTTGAATTTTTTTACAGCTACTTATTATACATTTCACGCATTACCCACCATACCAGCTGTTCAGTGGTTTGTAGACAACTTTATAGCCCAGAAGGACGCCATTGGTGTGAGCTAGAGGCGGCACATCCCAACTCAGTTTGACGGACTGAGATGACAGCGGTGTACAATCCAAGTTCTGCGCCGCTTTCGATGGAACTGGCAAATAAAGAATTACAATTTCCGATCAATAAATCGCGCAATTCCTTGTTAAAATATTTTCTCGCCAATTAAATTTAATTAACAAAACTTGAGCATTAGTTTAATTAATCGGAAGTGCATTGATCGAGACGTTTTCCCTCCCTTTAATGAGTAATTTTTTTAAACAGTAAAAAAAAAAAAAAAAAAAAAAAAAAAAACAGCGTAAGATTTTTTAATTAGTTCATCCATTTAATTTTTTTTGTAAAAAAAACATAAAAAAAATAAAGAGCAGCACGTTTTTCATAATGGATTTTCCCCATTTCTTGTCACTCAAAACGATTTCGGTGTGAAATAAATTTCATTTCGATTTTCGACTGCCGTCTTTCCTCCCTGGCATTCACACACCTGACAAGATTTTGCACGACTCCACCCACACGTCAATAACAATTTTCCAACCTTTGTAAAAACTTAATGAAATAAAAAATGTAAATAGAAATTTTTTTTTTTTTACTTATCAAAGAGCATTCAAGAAGTTGTTGAATTAATTTTACAAATTGGTTTCTTTACCGTCCTCCTGAGTCTGCGAAAACACCTCCTCCGAAGACGGACCGCTTCCATGGCGATTAAACGCTTGTACTACCAAGACGTAACGTGTAAACTTCTTGAGACCTGTCACCAGGAAGTGGTATGTGGTTTCGTCAGCATTGTGCAGTTCCATCTTCCTAAAAGTGAACGGTTGTGTTGTGTTTTGCGGTCGAAAACCAATGTTGTAGCCGAGAATTTCTCCGAACCAGACATCAGTGCTTGGTGGCTGTCAAAAGATGTAAATTACACAGTTTAAGACAGAATAAATTAAAGTTGTCATTTTGCTTTCCTGTTGTACACTTTGGTCTTACAGGAAAACAGAGGTTTTAAAAAAGAAGTAACTTGGCATTTGTTATGAAAAATGAATACGGTATATTCATTACAGATATTAATTTGGTATTAGTTTAATATGACTTCAGTTCGTAAGTTTACGGAACAATTTTTAAAAATAATTGTTAACTAGAGTAAAACTGTTTTAGAAGAATTTAAAGCAGTTTTAAAGCAGAATTCAAAGCAGCTATTATTTTATGTAATGTTTTTGCAGATTAGTGAAATACTTTAATAGAAAAAAATCAAAAACAAACAAAAACGTATTTTTTAAGTTTTAGCATATATCGAGAACTAGAGTAAAAATTAAAAATTAAACAGATTTAGAAAACTTAATTCTTTAGAAAACACTTGTTAATTAGATAAACAGTAAGAGGGTTGTAAGAGGATCAAATAAACTAAAGCGAAATGAAGCGATTGCTGTCAACAACAGTCATATTCTTACAAAAAATTGCTGCAACTCGAATTCTTAGCTTATCAGCATATAAACCAAAAATATTCTAGAAATTTGTACGTAAATATTATAAACCCCCGAAGTTCATTTATTTTAGCAATGACTATCTTTTTATCTGACGAAAAAATGCGCAGATTGTAAAGTATGCAAATAAAGGTCACTAGTTGAACGGCAAAAGAATTGTTTTTTTGTCACAAAAGTACATCAACAATGAATAATAAGAAAAGTTATCATTTTTAAGATAACATAGTGGAAAAAGTCAGATAATCGTAAATTCTGGGATTTCTTGAAGTCAGGGGAAAATATTGTGTTAATAGGCACTAGGCAGTTTATGCATTTCGTACGAAACGAAAATCGCAATACTTTATCGCAAATCCTTGCAAAAAATAATCGGAATTTCGGAGTAACTGCTCATTACGAATCCAGATTTGCACCAAAATTATTTGGTCAAAATTATCTTTAGATTCTGAGAAAAAATTACGTTGCGCGATTTCGTTTCAGACGTTTGAGCAAGCTGTCTAATAATATATTCCAAAATTATTTTACCAACTTTCCCAAATTAATATTTGCAATGATTAAATTCATTTTTACCAATAAATCAATTCAATTCACATTCCCTTCAAAACCCAAACTTTAAATTTTTTATTTCAAAAACCCAAAATTGTTCTGCGTCATTTCTACCAACACTAACCCTAACGGCATAATATTACCTTCCACGTCACTTTCAATGTCTGGCTATCCGCCGGTGCAACCTGAACGTGCCTTGGCGGACCCCCAGGCGCTGCAAACACAAATAATTATATTTGATTTGACACTTCGAATATATTTACGAGTAAACGTGAGCATTAAACACCGAGCAGAAATCAGATATACGCATTGATCGATTTGTCTCTCGCAAAATTACTTTTAAGTGGTAAAACCCGAAGGGAACAGAGATGCACAGCGTTTGCAACATTTCCATGCTTTTAGTACTGCTTCCAAACTTTTATTTTACTTGTTTAAAGAATCAAATTCATCTCAAACCGAAATTCTATACAAACGTAACATTTTTTTCTCTTCAGGTTTCCTTCACTGGATTTAAAAGAGATGTAGGAAAAAGACAACAAAGAATACAAAAAAGAAGAGAAATACAAGTAAAATGCATTTTTTCTTTAGTTATTTATGTCTTTGCTTTACATGTCTTTTTTTTTTTTTAGAGTTCCAGTTGCAAGTTATACATACAAATAAGACATTTACAGTAAAAAGTAAAAGGAAATGTATAAAAAAAATTTAGACATAAAATACAAGTTTTAGACTTAAATTGAGATAAATAATATTATAATAAAAAAAATGGGTTCTTACCTTCTTCTTGAGTCGTTATTGTGAGAACCTCGCTAGGAGTGCCTAATCCGACACTATTTTCAGCCCTAATCCGAAAGTGGTACGAACGATCTGGCTTTAGACCTGCGACGCTCGCCCTGGTGTCCTTTCCAGGCACTGATAATAGACCTAATGTGTTGTGGTCCCAAGATTCTTTGTGTGAGGGAATAAAGGAAGAACGTGGAAAATTGCGAAATATTGATTGCAGATGGCGCACAAAAGGTTTAATGTACCTGCGATATCTTTATGTTGGATAATGTATCGGGTTATCGGGTTGTTGCCGTCGTACGGGGGTAGCCAAGACAGCTCTGCTGATCGGCTTTTGATTTGAACTACTTTGAATTGTCTGGGAGACTCTGGAACCTCTGAAATGGTGGAGATAATGATGGTTTATACTTTTTAATTGGTAGTTGTTGTTTATTTTTAATTTGGTGTAGTAAAAATAAAAAAAATTTGGTTTTGATGTTGTTTTGTGGTGGATTAAAATGATACTTCCGGTTTCAATAAAAACTTAAAATTTTAATATTAAGCTTCAAATGTATGTGAAACTGTTTTTTATATAGTTTCAAATATAAAAATTAATTAAAATGACTAATTTCGCTTTAAATTTTTAGGTTAAAGTGGTACTTCCGGTATAACTACGACCGAAAGTTTCACTTTGTCATGTTAAAGCGCATTTTTTTTTATTCATTTTAAACTACACCTTTAATTTAATCACAACTAAACAAAACTACAGTTAAATCTAAGTTTTTAATTTTTTAAACTCTCAAGTACGGTAAGTTCATTTAAGTTCAAATAAGTTATAAATTCAACCGAAAGTGAAGAAAATGTCACACGCAACATCAATTTGCAACATTTATTATCTCTTTCATCACATTTAAAAGCACTTCCGGCCAAACTAAAACTTTTAAATTTTCTTAACAACCATTTAATCCATTATTTTTAAGTTTCACGTTTAGCCGGAAGTGGCACTTTCTCCCCCTTCAACCTGCAGTGAAAGCAATCACCAATGGCAATTTGCACAACCCACACAAACCATTCACAATTCCACAAACAAGATTAAGGAATCACGTTGCAAACCGAAATAAGCCGTCATCCGTAACGAGATAACAAGCCCAAAAGGCAAATTGAATTTATTTACATTCACCAAGACAGCGGCAAGAAAAAATAAATATAAACAAGTCAAAGGTATCTTACGTTGAACTGTGAGGTAAACAAATGCTTCACTGCTGCCATACGAATTATTGGCCACGCACGAAAACACAGCGTTGTCATTGCGTTCTGCTTTGCGAACAACCAATTCAGACGACGCTCCGTTATCTTTCTGCTCGAACTTCTCCCCGTAGTGAAAACTAAAAATAAAAAAATAAAGTCAAATATAAATTCATGCACGGATTCGCAATAAAATAAAAATTTGAAAGAAACTTTTCAATTCAAAGGGGAAAAAATACAAAAAAAAAACTTTTTATCTTCCATATGAAAATATTTATAACCCAGCAATCAGTGGTCAGTGAAAGCCGTAAAAATCCCACTGCTCAACAACATTGACCGTTCACTCGACCGGTTTAATCCCTGACCAGAAATAAATATGTCGTGTAAGTGATATATACATGAAGTGAATACAGTTATGACCCATAAGCTATTAGCGAAGTTTGTGTTACTAGGAGATATAAAGATGCATCAAATGAATATGGTAACATGAAAAGAATGAAAGCTTTTAGATCTGTTGCTTAGTGACAGTGGCACTAAAGTGCTGCTCAGAAAATTTGAATCGCCTAACCAAACCGAAAGTTCCTATTTAATCAGCTCCAAATTGGAATTCTGTAAGAGCGTTGCAGGGAAGCATCGAATGAGGAGCTTTCACAAAAATAGATAATTATTGATGAAATAATAGTGAGTTTTTGAGAGTATTACAATTACTAATTACAGTCTTAACATATATAGTTAAACTGATATAACTGTAGAAATTTTATTGTTCTAGCAAAATTTTGTTGCGAACTCAAATTGCATGAAAGCATCGAATGTAAAGCTTTCCTTAAAATTCTTAATTATCGAACAAAAATGATGCAAGCTAAATGTATAATTTACTGTAATACGAAAATAAATCCCAAAATTACAAAAGAAATTTATCTACATAAAAAAGTGATTAAAATAAAAAATTTTCTTATATACCGGTACTGTAGAAAAAAAAACTCATTATAATGAATAAATTCTCCAATCTCATAAAATTCGTTATAAAGGGATTCGACTACGGTATGTTAGATCTTTATTACCAACAATTATATAAATCAAATTTGTCAACAATTCCAACAAATACTCTCCGGCCATTATGAATTTTTATAACGCGAGCCATAAAATTTGATGAATGAATCCTCCACGAAGGAGATCTTCCCGAGAGAAATGAGCATCACGAGTTTGAATTCAGTTTGCGGTGGAGGAGAAAGAGGAAAGATGTTATAATGTTGATACCGTCGAAATTGATTCGTTCAAACACATGCGCGTTTCGCATAAAAGCCAACTGGGCGTGCGTTTTTTCGATGCAACTTTGCTTTTCGCTTTAACTTTTCAATTTCTTTGCACGCGCGCGACACTTTTACGTTGCGCGCCTCCCAGGACCATCTGCATGGAATTGAAAGTCGTTTCTGTTCTACTTTGTTTGCAAAGATACAAGCAAAATGTTTCAGTCACAAATGGAAGAAATGTACGAGCTTTCTCAAACCTTTTCCTGCAGGTTCTTCAATAAACGCCTTTAATTCGAGTACCTTTCACTTCATACGGGGTGTGCTGAGTTTCCTGCGTGAGGAATTCTTCTAAAGACTGTTTTATGGTATTTTTTTATCCTCACAATAAAATGTAAACATAAAAAGGAGTTCGGCTGCAGAGTTAAAGAGGAATCTGCTTGGAGTTACTTTTGGAAATAGTGGCGAAAGGAATTTTTGAACGAACTCAACAGCGTTTATTTCTTTTTGTGGAAGTTTTTGTTGGGAATAATTTTTAAAGTGAAATGAAAGAGGTGTTTTATGTGTGAAATTGACTAATAGATTTACTTTTTAATTGGAATTTTCACATTTAATTTTTTACGTAAATGAATAAATAACTCATTTTCACAATGCATTTTAAGGCAATTTGGAAAGCTTTAAAATGGGATTTCCGGTTGGAATAAAATTCTAAAATTTTAAGAGCACTTAGTGTCCTAAAAATTTCGTAGTCTTAACTTAACCGGAAGTTTTATTTCCGTGAGCGCCAAATCGCATCTTAGTAAGATTTTTGGCTTAAAGTTGTGCAGAAAAGTCTCAACCAGGAAGCTTTTATCTTAAAATTCCTTAATACTGTTAAATTATTTCCATACATTAAATTTTAAACCAAAATTTAATTTTTATGAATACTTCTTGAATATCATTAACTTCCAGACTGAATTTTAAAACCATTTGAAAGGCTCTAAAACAGCACTTCCGGTTAAAATAAAAACCTAAAATTTTGAGGTCACTGAGATAAATCAATCTATTTGATGCTCTGAAAATTTGAAAACCATAGCTGAACCGGAAGTTATATTTGAATCAACTCCAAATTGCAAAGAAATAAGATTTTAAATTCAGAACTATGCAGGAAAGCATCAGTCGGGGAGCTTTATCCAAAAATCTTCTATTATTTTACACGAATTAAATTTTTCATTACTTTCATCAACCCAAACTGAACGTACATTACCAAAATAATCTTCAATAACCTTCAATCTCTCCCACCAAAAAAAAAAAAATAAAAATCTCTACGCACCGGTCTATAACCAGTAAAACTCAATTTTTTCTATCCCCTTAATAACCCAGTTAGGCCTTAAAGTTGCCATCGCATCACTTTGCCTTGGTCCTGTAACTCGGAGCAAATGGCGCAGCAGTACAACACGTCTTGTCCAATTTAGCGCCAAATCGTCAATAAAGCGAACATCAAAAACGCAAACTGATTACACGGAATTAAGTCCGTGAAATGAAAAAACTCAACAACTCGTTTCCAAGCTGTGCGAGCGACTAACACGAGATTTCGCACACCATGAACCGACACTTGACAAATCTGCGTCGCATTCACATTTTTAAATGGAATAACTCCATCTTGTGTCTCTAACGCGTTTAAATCAAATAAAAACTGCAAAAGAGAGGGAGAAAAATAAAGTGTAAAAGAAGAACGGCTTTGCATTCTATGATGAATTATTTCTCAATGTCGTCATTCGTTCGCAGGAAAACGAGACGGGTCCATGAATAAATGGCACTTGCTCAGCCCAACGGTGGGCGATAAAAGACTCGCTCTTCTCCATAGTTCATTGCGTAAAGATAATGTCGTAAACTAAAAGCATTTGCGAGCTTTTATCTCGACGATGCGGATTGGAATTGTCTAGTTTCATTAAGAGTTGATTTGATTGAGCGAATTGAATGGATTAATGAAATGGACTGTTTTTGATGGTAATAAAAAAAAATGTGATTTTTAATAAGAATTTTTAAATCGAATAGATATTAATATATTAATGAAAATGTTTCATATATTTTTTCAAATATCAATAATAAAATATTTTTAGTTTGAATAGTACCGTAGTAAATCTAAGTCAAAAATTATAATTATTTTTAAATTTTATATAGGAAACAAATTTTTCATTAAATTTTGAAAGTTTATGCAAAAATTTTGTATACATTTGTGAAAAAGGTGTAAAAATGTATAAAAGATTTCATATTTCTAAAACTTATTTAAAACTTTTTATAATTTTGTATTAATGGTGTATAGGTTTAGTCTGTATAGTACCGTACATGTGAAGAAAAGTTAATTTTAAGAAATTTCATATTCATTTTATACTGTAAAAATTCAAGTTAATTTTAAAAAAATTTAAAATAATTTAAAAATTAAATTGCCTGTGAAAACCTTTTATACATTAAAAACACATTCTAAAATACCCTTATTCCTAATCAAATGCTGCCTTTAGCTACTAAACATAATTAGAAATACCTAATTTCACCACATTTCTTAAAATTAAACTTCTTAAACACACCATCAACAGATGAATCAAAACACAACATTTAGCCCTCGGCTCTGCTTGTTAAAACTAAACTAAACCTCATAAATTAAAAACTTAATAAAAATAATTCATAGACGACCAAATATAACTTTGCCTGCTCTGCAGTGAAGCCCCATCGCTGAAGACTCTCAAGCACTTAATTTATTGCACGAGACAGAAAGCCTCGCAGCTAAAGCTCAGCAGATAAAGAAGAGCTGAGAAATTTAATCGATTCAATTAATCAACCCCGTATTTCCTTCGCCTTTGGTCAGAAAAGTATCGACTGTTCGCAATCCGGCGTTAAGCTTGAATGAAAAGTTCTCGCACCTCGTTTCTCCGGGTCTGGTCACTGGAGTTCCGTTCATAAACCACGTAATCTTGATAGGGGTATCGCCTCGAACTTGGCACGACATCCGGGCATCATCGTTCTTTTTTACGGTGTAGTTTTTGTTCTTGTCGACGAAATACGGGGGAACTGCAATAAAAAATATTATCAGATGTAGTACTAGAGCGGATTTCTATGTAGTTTTAATGATGTGAAAATTATTTATCGTGATTTTTCGACTTTCTGGGTGTAGTTTTGAGTTGTGTCAACAGTTGTTACACCCTTTGAGAGTTTTTATTACTTGTATAAAAAAGATAGAATTATTGATATAAAAACTCTTAAATCAATAGAAGTAAATATGAACTGATTAATGGAATAAAAAAATATTTGTTTAAGCTCGATTTTTGATTAAAATTAAACTAAATGTTTTATAAATTTCTTTAAAAATTTACATGAAATCAATGTTTTTTTTATGATTTAATAAGTATTTAAATTATTAAATGACCAATTTTTAAAATAAAATCTATTTCTTACAAACATTAATTTACCACAGTTTAATTAAATAAATAATAATGAATCAATTTCACTGCAAAAATTAAAATTTTTTCCAATGAAACATTTATTGGAAAACTATTGAAAAATATTGTATTTCTACAAAATCTGAAAATTGATGGAAAATTGTGATAACAAGTCAACTTTGTCTTAATTTTTACAACAATATTTAGATTCTGAGAAAGACAGGCCTTTTTCTGGAAAGTAAAGACAACTTTACGACTTACCATATGTTAAAATTGTTTTTCAGAATGCGAAATGTATATTTTCCATCAACTTTCCAATACATTTTCCAATAAATAAAGTTTTAATTTCATGCAATGTTTACTCCACTAGATCTTTAAAAATTTAAACTAATCTTTAATTCGATAAACAACCATATCTTTCATGCTCACCGTTCACATCGAGCTGCACCACTCGACTCAGTCCCGCTCCCACACCGTTGGACGCCTGACACATGTACTCGCCATCGTCTGCTTCAGTTGCACTGCTCATCACTAACGACCCGTTGGCAGCCACCACAATTCGTGAATTTCCAGACGGAATTTCTCGATAGTCGCCCGGAATCGTACCTGTAAACAAACAGCACTTCCTTGCATTACAGCTATAAATAATTCATGTTTTTGTTTTGCACGTGATAATGCAATTTAAAAATGATTATGCAAAACACATGCTCGATTTATTGCATCGATCTCCACATTAATGACTCGTTAACACATGGGTGCCGCTAAATTAATTGCATCAAACTCATTGATCAGGCAACAGGTCGGTGGGAAAACAAGCTACTGTTCTGTGGGAGAGATGATGAGAATTTGCGACAAAGAGTGATGCGAGGGTAAAATCAATTTCTAAACTTGGCAAGAAAAAAATCTCGAGAGACAGAATAATTAAATAGATGAAAGTGAGTTGATGTTTTCCTTCTTTTTTTCACTAAGTTCTTATTTTTGTCTTTACACTGGTGTAATTTAAATCGAGATTTGCACATTTTTGTCCTCCTTTTAGCTACATAACGTAGGGTTTTAAACACAGAATTTTACATCTATGCAAATAATAAACAAACCCATCTAGTTAGTGTCTTGATTTTTACAATGTAAATATCACGCGTATTGACTTTTTCCTTCAACAGATAGAAGCTCAGATCTCGTTTAACTTTGAAACTACTTTCTTAGACTTTGATATTTATGCGCCACAAACTCGTGCAAACTTTAGATAAACATAGCATTCTTGCGGTGATTTATTGAAACGCAACATGTATTATTGAGTAACGTGAATACGTATTGTTAATTCATTTATAGCAAAATGGAATCATAAAGAGCTTTTTCAGGTGAGAACCTCTCCTTGTGAAAAAAAGTGGAAAAACCTTTCCCATTGATTTCTATATTAGACTGTGGCGCCATCTATCAGTCAAAAATAGCGTAAAAAAAACATACCTAACACCCTTAATCCTAAACATCATCTTTAACTGCCTTTTAAACTATTTCAATTATGCATTGAGAATTTATCACGATGGCAACAAAACGCTCTCTTTACCTTTAGAACGCAGTAATATAATCAAAAGACTAATGTTTCGTTGCTAAATCAAGTTTACACTTAAGATATAGTAAAGTAATAATGTAATAAACTAAATATCCTAACCTTCGGCCTTCATCCAAGTAATAGCGGGGAAAGGTGATCCTTCCGCCCGACAGTTGAGTACGACTCGATGCCCGACGAGCACATGCGCATCATGGGGTTCAACAACCCATCGCGGAGACACTTAAAAAAAAAAAAAAAAAAAAAATTAATTGATCAGCTTCATTAAATTACAAAAGTAAAGGGCTTTCGTGCAAGTTGTTGTTTACACGAGCAAATAAAGCAAACTTTTTTTTTTTTTTTCCCATTTTGAATCTTTAATCAGGCGTGTTGCGTCAAATGTTTAAATGACAGGGCAAAGGGGAATTGAGGAGGAAAATTAATTAGTCCACCTTTGTTACACTATCGGCATCTCATTTTAATTTTAGTGTTCATGTTTGGACAAGAAGAGCTCACGAAGCATGCGGACGCACACGCGAGATCGAGATCTTTAACGGATGAGTAGGATTCATTCAAGTTGCGCTCACACCACATCCGTTTTGCCCTGGGTGAAAGAAGTGATGCATTAATCAACCCTTATTCTTCCCTGCTCAAATTGTTTTCCTTCGTGCGAAGTCTTGTCCAGTTTCGCTAAACAAACATCGAGTTCAACGTTAAACTTTGCACACTTTTGTGTGTAAATAATATAAAGGAGCAAGTTGGTAGAGTCTTTTGGGAATAAGACGGCTTTGTGAAATAATAAAGTAATTTACGTTGTTACTGAAAAACTGTATTATTAATGATAATTTTGATCATGTTTAAGTCCATTTTGTGATTACTGTATTTAAATTATATATTTATAAATTAAGATGTAATCAATTTTAAATGGGTTTTTAATGAGTTTATAGGAATTAAAGTAGGTGTTAATTTAAATCGCATTAAGCAAAGTTTTGGTATTATTTATTAAATTAATTATAAAACTACAGTAGAACCGCGGTATAGCGTACTCTGATATAGCGTAAAAACCCCTCTGTAACGTCATTTTTCAGCCGGTCAGACGAATGACGTTATATCGGGGTTCTACTGTATGATCAACTTTCAAAATATTGTTAAAAATTATTTTAAAAAACTAGAAATTTACTAAAATTAATAACTAAAATTTAAAGTCATCATGAAATAGATTAAAATTTCTTAATTCCAATACCCTTAATTTTTCCCTAAATAATAAAGCAATTTAATGTGTCGCTTTGACTCCAACAACAAACACCAACAGCTGTTGTGACAATTCCACTAAACTGTTAAAAATTGCCACGAGAGAATACAAAAAAAAAAAAAAAAAAATTAAACCCTTAAAACAACTTGCGACCATTTTCCGTAAGAAATTGACGCGATCCGACTTTAAGACTGACGATGCTCCACTAAATTTATATTTAGATGGGATTTCTTTGTCGTTCTGTAACCGATTTTCCTCTTTGCAATGTGTAGTAAATGATTGGAATCCAAACAATGGGTAAATGGCGGAAATAAGATATTTATTTCCGCAGGTTTTTACAAATAAATCGAAATATCTTCAATGTTGAACTTTGCTGG
>JAQFZP010001561.1:0-18548 GCA_034695745.1 Geophilus truncorum
GAATGAATTAAGCTTTTGTTGATTGTTTAATTGTGGGGTAATTGAAAGGTGTTTTGGGGAATTATGGGTGTTTTTTTGGATGATGTAACAATGGGATTTTGTGATTTATTGGTTTTGATGTAATGATGTTACTGGGATTGTTTTAATTGAAATAGTTTGTGGTGTATTGTTTTATAAAAGTGCAGGTTTTCAAGAATTGTTGGGTTGGATTTGATTTTTTGAATATTTTAATTATTTTTTAAACAATATGTTGCATTGTTGATTTAATAATTAAAATTGTTTTAACAATGCATTTTGTAATACTAGGATAGATAGATGTTTGAACAATGGTTTTTGTAACTTTTTCAACAAAGTTTTGTCAATAATAGTTGAATGGGAGTTGTTAACATTTTAATCATTTTTAAACAATGAATTGCATTGTTAATTCAACAATAGAACTTTAACTAACACTTCCAACAATACACTTTAAATGTTAGTTTTTTATTTACATCACTACTATCTTTGAAAAATATTTTTCAAACATTATTTTACTAAAAAAAAACACCACAACAATGCATCATTTCCACCATTATTATTACTCACAACAATACTTTAAACAATGCACTTTTCCACTAAATAGCATTTCATATTTTTTACATTTCCAATACTTTTCAACAATGCATTTTTCACCTAAACACTATTTCACAATTAATTTCCAAAACAATACACACAACTTTTTTGTCTGTTACACAAAAACAACAATGCTTTCCTCCCAACCCTTAAAACCAAAATTTTAAAACAATGCATCATTTTTTTAAACAAAATAAAAACAACTTTTTCACCTGTTACACAAAAACAACAATGCCATCCCAACCCTTCAACCTCCATCACTTTTTTTCGCAAAACAATGCGCAAAAAAAATAAGAAAAAAATAAAAATTAGACTTAAAAAAGAGTTTTTCTTACCTGGGTCGTAAATGCGGTTTGCAGGGGTTTGCGAGTGTAACGCACAGGTAATTAAATATGAGTGTGGCTCGTGCCGATCCACGCCCCCGCCCGACTTTTTAATGCAACAGGTGAGCCAATCACAGAGTGACGGCAGCGGGTGCAAAGCGGTGTTTGGTGGAAGCTGCGCGCATGCGCACAACGCTCATGTTAAGTGTTGAGTCGAAGCGATGATGATGGAGATAAGCATCTGCTTCTGCTCCGGCTCCGCTTAATGGATATGAATAAATTATGCGATTTTGATGGTTTTTTTAATGGGGTTTAAGCTTTGTTGTGGTTTGAGGTGTTTTGATGGTTTTTTTTTGGGGTTTTGGGTTTTTTTTTTTTTTTTTTGGTAAGGTTTGAAGTTGTTTTTTGATTTTTTTGGTTGGATGGTGACATCTGGTGGCGTGAATTGGAGTTATTTAAAGAGTTTTTCTGGGTTTTTTCTAGTTTGTTAGTTAGATTTGTGAAGATTTTAGTAAATTTGAAAAGATTTTGTGTTTTATTTGATGTTGTTTTTAAACATTTTTTTTTGATTGAGTTTCAATGAAAATTTTGAGTTTTGATGGAAAATTTTGTTACAAATTGCTATTACTTAAATACAATTACTTTTTAATAACGTTAGACACACTAATCTTTGATTTTTATAATTTTCAATTTTTTAATACATTTTTTTGTGAATTTCAACGACTTTTCACTCTTTCTCATGACTTTGCATCACACTGCCATCTAGTGTTCATTTCTGAACTAAAACAACCCAAACCTCAAAATTTAATCAAATAAAATTAATTTCAATAACAGAATTACAAAACAAACATTTAATAACCTACAAAATCTTACAAAACATATTTTTTAAAACATTTCCGCTTATTTGTCTGAAAGTGCAGGTCTGTCGATAGTCACCAACTCATCGAGACGTCGAATCACGAGACAACATAAAAATGGCGCTGAAAAGTGGTTTTGTTTACGCCTTGCTTTGCCTTCTATTCACTCAAATAATCAATGTCACCGCCGATCCAACACCAGTGGTGCTTTGGCACGGAATGGGTAATAAAACAATACATAAATTTCGTTATAAAATTATTTTATTTAACGAAATTTTGTATTTATCAATTTTACCGGTAGGTGACTGCTGCTGTAATCCACTGAGTATGGGATCCATGAAACAACTCATCGAAGAAAAAATCCCCGGAGTTTACGTTTTGTCATTAAGAATTGGAAACAACGTGATAGAAGTGAGGAAATATATTAAAGTGAATGAGTTAATATAAAACTAATGACGTCATCTTTTTAGGATACTGAAAATGGATTTTTCATGAATGTTAATGATCAAGTAATGGGAAAAAATGTTTTTTGAAGATGTGTTGGTTGATTTTATTTGAATTTTTGAATTTTTTTTTAGATTAGTGATGTGTGTACACAGCTACAAAATGATCCGAAGTTGCGTGATGGGTACAATTCGATTGGGTTTTCGCAAGGAGGACAATTTCTGTGAGTTAAATATATATATAAAAGAAAAAAGTTGAAAATTTGAGGTTAATTTGGAATTTTTGTTGATTTTATTAGTCGTGCGGTTGCACAAAGGTGTCCGGTTCCACCAATGCGCAACTTGACGTCTGTTGGTGGGCAACATCAAGGTTTGTTTTGGGGTTTGGAATTCAAGGTCAAGTGATCATTTTTTTCACAAAATTTAATAAGACAAAAACAATTTGGCGATGATTAATTACTTTTTGTGATGTGTAGATTCATATTTAATAATAAATCATTTCAGTTCACTTGACCTTTAAAGTTTTTTTTTTATAAATATTTTTATGTGTATTTTTAGGTGTTTATGGTTTACCACATTGTCCAGGTGATAACTTTACTATTTGCGACTGGGTCAGAAAGTTGTTGAATTACGGCGCTTACACGAGGTTTATTTACGAGTGTAAAAAATTTTATTATGTAATTTAATTTTTTTTTTTTTTTTTAATTTTATATAGCTGGATTCAAAAATTGTAAGAAAATGCAGGTAAATAAAAATTAGGTCTAAAATCAATTGATTTTAATTGCAGTTTAGTTCAAGCTGAGTATTGGCACGATCCGTTACAAGAAGACGAATACAAAGCAAAGAGTATTTTTTTAGCGGATATAAATAATGAAAATGTAAAAAAATTAAAAAAATTAGTAATTTTTAATATTTTTAATATATAAAATAAAATTTATTATTTTTAGACAAAAAACCCATTTTACAAGAAAAATCTGGTCAAGCTTCAAAACTTGGTACTGATTAAATTCGCAAAGGATACAATGGTGGAACCAAAAGAAAGCGAAGTCAGTAATTTAAAAAAAAACACCAAAAAAACAAAAAAAAAAAAAAAACAATTAATATTAAAACAATACTTTTAGTGGTTTGGATTCTATAAACCAGGACAAGGAAAAGAATTGTACAAACTTCAGGACTCACCTCTATACACAGAAGTAAAAAAAATAATAAATTTTCAAAATTATATTTATAAAATATTTTAATTTTAATTTTCTTAGGATTGGCTCGGTTTGCAAACCCTCGATTCAACCGGTCGCTTACATTTCCTCGAAGTGAACGGTGACCATTTGCAAATAGACGAAACGTGGTTTACGAACAACATAATAAACGTTTATTTAAAATAAGAGTTTATTATTAACAGAAGCAAATAAAAATAAAAATTTAATGCTTGGATTTGTCACTAGATGACGCTGATCTTGATTTTTAATCTAACGTCCCACTTTCTTCGATAAAACAACAAAAATAATTTGGTTGTGACTTTATTTACTTCTGTTAAACTTCAAATCAAATACTCTAATTTCTATAAAAAAAAAATGTGATATTTAAATCAAATTAATTTAATTTTTATACTTAACAAAATCAACACCTCTACTTTCTCTTAATGTAAACAAAATTATCAATAAATTTTTAGACATTGAAATCTATTTAACACGATAAAAATCAGTGATAACATTACACAATGTTTTATCATCACATCTCACACCGGTGAATCGCTGGCAACACCTACAAAAAAGTAATTTTTTAAAAATTTCTTAAATTTGTAAAATAATAATTCTTTAAATTTTTTTCTAGATGATTTTTACACTACTCATCTCACTTAGCCTAATTTCCATCTCAATCGCTCAAGATCCATCTTTACCACCTGAATTCGGAGCAATTGTTTTCGGTACAAATGTCGGAAAAACCGCTCAAAACCTGGTGATAATTGGAGAAATTTATTTGAGCGAAAAATACCGTAAAGGTGCAACGATAAATCGAATGGCAGGAGATGTGGGATACGAAATATTTGATTACGAAAGTGGAAATGTTATAATTGCAAGTTCCGGTAATTTTTTTTTTTTTAATAATTTTTGGTATTTTTTTTTTTTTATTATTATAAAAGGAATTTTTTTTTAATATTTTTAGGTGAAAATGAATGTATGGTTAAACCTATTTCGATGTATAAAGAAGGTTATGATCCTAATAATTTCATGGATAAGTTGAAGAATAATTTGGTAATTAGAAAAAATTATAAAAAAAATATTTTAAAAATTTTTTAATTATAGAAAAAATCGAAAAATTCGAAAAATTCAACAGTTAATGGAATTTCGGCAACCGAGTGGAAAAATGGAGACAAAATAAAAGCAAATTTTGCTGGTAATTTTTATTTTTAAATTGAAATTATTTTTTTAAATTTTTTTTTACTTCTATTTAGACCCAAAATGGAACTTTTCAACTAAATACGCTACAAACTGGAGTCATCCGTTATTCCTTACGTTTTCCGAAGACGAGAGTTTGGATAATGACGTTTCGTACTCGTTTTTTTTCGTCAATGTTTTCGATACAATTCCGGAAGAAATTTTTACGGTAATTATAAACTATTAAAATTTATTTTATACATCAGAAATATTCCATTTTTAGCCACCAGTGGGTGTTGCGTGCACTGGATTCAACGGAACAGCACGAAAACTCCCGGAATTATCTAAGCATTTTCGCATTGACATTGAATCAATCGACACTAACGGCGCAAAAACCGACACAGAAGTAAATAAAACGTTTCGAGATCAAAACTTACACTTTAAAACAACTTTTTCTTATCTTAAGGTGTTTTACTACAACGATGCGCAAGTTCTTCGAGAAGACGTTCTGGTTGGAGCTGGTTTTTCGTATTCGATGATTGTGGATAGAAATTACGGCGTCACGTACATGATTGACTACAGCTCTCGAAAATGTCTGTCTGCATCTGCAGTTGATCCGACGCAACCGACGACACCGAATCAAGTGTTGTTCGAAACAAAAGATTCGACTAGTTTTTATTTTCAGGGAAATGTGGGTATTTTTGTTAAAGGTCAAGTGAACTCGAAGTTTATGTTTTTTTTGTTGTGGTATTTTAGAGGACGTGTTGGCAAGGAATGTGCCAAGTTTGGTCTGTTGTTGCCGATGGAATTTTGCATGAAATTTATTTTAAAAAAGTATTTAAAAAGAGTTTTGAAGTTTTTAGTTATTTTTAGTAATTTATTTTTATTAATTTTTATAGGAAAATGTGAATAGTGAAGTTGTTTATGTTCCAGTTCAAATGAACACGAAGCCAATATCACCTGACCATATGGTTATGGAAATGGTCAGTAAATAGATGAATAACCTGACGCCTTGTGTTGAAATAGAGAAATTTTTAAAACAAAAAATTTAAATTTCAAAGTGTATATTCTTCAAATTATTAATTTTTTTTTAAATGATGGGAAATTATTTTAAGAAAAAATACAATATTTCAACACTAGGTGGCGAATAGACGTAGCCAAACATCGCAGTATTAGTAAAACTTTTTTAAACTATTTTTATTACCGGTAACTATTTTTATTATCTTTTAGCTTGATCTTCCTTCCACGTACTATTACTTCAATTACGAACCGGAGTATTTTGATTGGTCGAAATTCGATATCTCTGACTGTTACAACGATAAATACAAACTCAGATTTCAAGTCAGTTTATCAGGTAATAAAAATAATTCCAAAAAAAACATTATTATAATAATTTCAAATATAAAAATCAATTACTTGAATTTTAAATTCCAGGAAATCTCACCGCCATTAAGAGTATTTCCGACTTCGAAAGGAAATTTAGAATTGCCATAACTCAACATACAAGAATATCGCAAATGCGCATTCACGAGTTAAGACTTGATAACTTTGGTGATCAAATTGTTCTTGTGACCCTTACAGTACTCGAAGAACCAAAACGAGCTGGTAGTTATTAGTGGTCAAGTGAACTGAACTGGTGTATTATTAAATGTGACTCTAACAAATCACAAACAGTAATTAATTGTCGCCAAATTTTGTATAAAAAAATGATCGCAAAACGATGAAAAAAAGAAAAATGGATTCTGGGAATCCTGAGTTTGTGACGCACGAAAACCATGCTCGAGAGAATTTCGGAATTAAATCCTGGATCAGTCGATGAAAAACTACAAAAGCATTGCGGGCAATTCCTGCTACGGGGGCAGCGGACTTCATGACGTCACATATCGCTACAGTTTCTATTTTCGCGATCTTTTTTTACAAATTTTAACGTGTCTGAAAATCATTTGGCGACTATTAATTATTGTTTGTGATGAGTAGATTTATATTTAATAATAAACCAGTTCAGTTCACTTGATCTTTAAGTAATACAATAATTTAAAAAATTAGTTGGTGTTAATTTATTTTATTTTGTTTTGTTTAAATAGGAATTGAGAGTTCAAAGGTCGGTGGTTTGTTCAATTTCCAGGTTTATTATAACGTGGCTAATGCAGTTTACAATGGGAAATTCGTTGTGTTGACGAAACATGTTAATGGAAATGTGAGAATTTTTTTTTTTTTTTTAAGTTTAAAATTATATTTAATATTAAAATTTTTTTTTTTAAATTAAGGAAATGGTTTTATACGGACAAACGACTTCGAAAGATATAATATCACAAGATAAAATTGAAGAAAAAGGTATTGCCTGAGTTCTACAATGCTGTGGAACGCCCTCTGATGTTGAAATTTAGAAATTATGTTGTAATTTGGTATTGAAATTTAAGGAATTTTTTAAGTCAAGTGCCAAATTTCAGCACCAGGGGGCAAAATACTGTATTATAAAATAATATAATTGTTAATTTAATTTTTCAGGTTCATCGTTGGTCAAGTTTAAAGAAGACCGTAGTCACGAATTCACAATTGGAGATTCAGATTTAGTGATAGAAGAAATAACCATCGACGCATGCGCAAAACAATGCGATCGCGAACTCGAGTCATCGTGCGATTTATTCATGTTCTGCCCGAATACTCGACAATGTGTGCTAAGTTCGACACTTTTCGAAGATCGCAAAGATGTGAAAGTGAATTCTCCATGCGACATTTATATAAGTAAAAAAATTAATGAAATTTTTAAAAATTTTCTGAAAATTAATAATTTTTTTTTTTTTTTAAATAGAGAATTATGCGTTTGATTTTATGGCGGTTGAGGGAATCCGATTGCCGTTTAATCCCGATACGGACACTAAACTTTCGGATTTGAATTTACGGGATTGTTTTAGTCAGTGCATTCATTCGAAAATTGAAGCAAAATATTGTCATTCGATAGATTTTTGCAAAGATGGCAACGAGAAAAGCTGTGTTTTTCACGCGTTACATTATATACAAACACCGTTGCGGGATATATTTCAAGCGGAAACGTGTTTACATTATTCAAGTAAATTAAACTTAGAAAATGTTTAATATTTAAAGTGATTGTATCATGAAATTTTTTTAATATTTTATATAAAAAAGAATGTTAAAAAATGTATAGTTTAATTCATGAAATTCGACCAAAATTTAAAAAAAATTATTTTTGTGACACTTTCACTTGAAATCTTTTAAAGTTTTATCTTTTCTAATAATTTTTGTTATTTATTTCAGTGCAATTTCTCCCTATGTTCCACGAATTCCCCGATAAATCGGTCAAAGACTCGCAGAAAAACTTCGTTAAAACTGAGTTCGAGATTTCGCCGACAGAATGCGCTATGCATTGCATGACGGCCGTGACCGGTTGCACCGATTTCGAAATGTGCACGCTCGTTCCCGGAAGTAAAATGAAAACACACTGCTTCGTCTTGGAATCCAAAACAACCGCCGTTAGTCAAGATGTCGAATACATTACAAACGAAAACTGCGACCATTATCGTCTAAAAGGACTTAAAACTGACTTTAATTTCGGTATAAAATTCAAAATTATTTTTTTTAATTTTATTTTTAAATTTTTGTGTTTTTTTTTAAGGTGATTTTGGGACTAATACTCCACCGCCGAAACCGACTGAAGCTGGGAATTCGAGCGAAAGCGCCACTGCGGGGGAAGTGAAAACTAGTGGTTATAACGGAGGTTTGTGAAAATTTGAAAATTTGGATTTTTGGATTTTTAAAAAATTTTATTTTGTTTGTTTTAGCTGAAATGGCTGCTATGGGGATTTCCATGTCTCTGGTTGGAATTGCATTGGGTTTTGTTGCTGTTTATTACTACGCTAAGCGACAGTATACGAGTGGGAATGATGAGAATTTTATAATGCAGTTGGTTAAAGATTAGAGTGTGATATGTAATCGGTGGATGACGGAAATTTTGTATAAATGCTCATTTTATTTATGTTAGTTTAAAGGTTTAATGGATTGATTTTTGTGGTGGGTTTGAGATGAAAAGATTGGAAAGTAAGAGAAGATTAAATTATAAAAATTAAAATGGAAAGAGAAAAGGATTTAAATTTTGTAATTTCAAATTTTTGACAATTTTTGAAGTTTTTATTTTCGGTTTTTCAATTATTTTGATTTATTTGAAATTTTAATTTTTTTAAATTTAACATTTTCATTATTGAATTTTTTTTTATTCAAAACTAAATTCCTTAAATTTTATTTTAAACTTTGAAAGATTTTTGAATTTTTTATTTTGTATTTTGTATTTTCCAATTATTTTGATTTTCTTTTAAATTTTTCAAACTTCACGATTTTATTCTTGAAATTTTTAAAACTTTACAAAATCTTCGACATTCTTTTCTTTGAAATTTTTAAATTTTTTCAAAATCTTCATTTTTTTCCTTAAAATTTTTTTAATTTCTCAATTTTAATTTTTCAATTTTGCAACTCAAACTAAACAACTTTAAAAATCATTAACAATATCAACAAACTCAAAAATAATTTTTCTCACATCCAAACATCATATCCCTCTCACCCACACACCACAAACACCCAACAACTCAACCCTTCATTCCCAAAACCCATCACTACTTCACTTTGCTTCCACACCATAAGACATAACAACCAACTTATCCAACCCACACTCAATCTTATCCCCAGGCTTCACACTACTGACCCCTTTTGGCGTCCCGGTCAAAACAACATCACAAGGCTCTAAAGTGAAGTAACTCGAAATATAACTCAATATAAAAGGAATCTGGAACATCATATCCTTTGTATTACCATTTTGCTTCATCTGACCATTCACTTTACACCATAAATTCACGTTATGAGGATTCGCAATTTCAGCTTTATCGATGAATTTACTTATGGGACACGAAGTATCGAAACATTTAGCGAAAATCCAAGGATTTCCTTCTTCTTTCGCCTTGTTTTGGAAATCCCTCGCTGTCATGTCAAGAGCCAAGACGTAACCAGCGACGTAATCCATGGCTTGGTTTTCAGATATGTCCGACGCTTTTTTACTGATAACAATGCCGAGCTCGACTTCGTGTTGAAGGTTTAGACATCCCCTAGGTACCTAAAAAGAAAATTATGTAAAAATATATATTTTTTTAATGTTAATATTATAGGGAATAAAGGGTTGAGTTGTCGGGTGTTTGTGATGTGTGGGTGAGAGGGATGTAACGTTGTGATGTTGTAGTGTGAGAAAAATTGTTTTTGGTTTTGTTGACATTGTTAATGATATTTAAAGGGGTTTAGTTTGGGTTGTAAGATTGGAAAAAATTAAAGAAATTTTAAGGAAAAAAAAAAGATTTTGGAAAATTTTAAAAATTTCAAGAAAAAATGTCGAAAATTTTGGAAATCAAACAATGATTTGAAAGAAAATTATATTTTTCAAAAAGAATACAATGGAACCCATTTATAACGTAACTCATAATTCTACATTTTAGCAATTTACCAACTTTTATATTATTTCCTTCAGTTATGTAGGCTGAAGTTGGTTTCATAAACAGCAATGGTTTATCTGGAACTTTATTTCCGAGTTCAGCAGCATGATCTCTAAAAAATAAATAAACATCATTAAAATTATTTACATTTCAATATAGAAAATGTATTAATGTGGAAACTCACTTATAATTTCTTCCCACAGCAATGATCTTCTTCCCAACCTCTGCAAATCTTGTGTAGGAAGCCATGATTTAACTTGAAAGTTTCTAGTGATAGACTGATACTCTATGCTATTTGCTGATGTATCATTCTGTACGTAGAGTAAAAATAAGTGGCAAAGTTCAAATCGAATATTTATCAAACCTTCTAGATATACACAGTGCTGGAAAAAAGTTTGAGTTTTATGTGATTTAGCAACATAATTTGTGCCACTAGTTGATAATATAGAAAAACACCAAAAAAAATGTACAGTCACAAAATCACAGGAATTTTGATTTGATATTGTCATTGATTTTTATCAAGAATTGACATTTTTTAGGGGTTATTTGGTTCCAAGCAGCAAACGCAACATCTTTTAACTTTGGAGTACAATTATACTGCTTTCCTGCACTATACACCATCTTAAGTAAATTCCCCAAAGATTTTCTATAAGATGTAAGTCAGAACTGCAACCTGGCTAGTCCAAACAGTGTTGTTGATTTGAAACCACTCTTTTGTTGACACTGCATTATGAATTAGTGCATTATCCTGCTGAAATACAAATTTTGGATTCATATCTCAATGGCAGAAGATAATCCACTGCTTTGGAGCGAGGAAAAACATATGCCAGCAAAGACACAATTGCAAGCCGGATAAACTTTTAATCTTTCATTAGCTATAGCAGGAAGCCTAACCAAAAAAACTCACAGAATTTTAAGGGGCAGAAAAATTGCAAGGCTGTAACTTTACGTAAAATTGATGTTGTTTGATATTGTGTCTGGCACATGTGCGAATCACTTGGTTTGATGTATGAGATCGAGTGAGGTTGGGTTCAACACCACATTAAACCTTCTTGACCCCTAATCACAAATCTTGAGTGGGAAGCCATTATTTCTAGTGCCAGACTGATACTCTAAGCTATTTGCTGATGTGTCATTCTATACCTAGATTATGGACAAGTGACAAAGTTTAAATTAAAGATTTTTATCAAGCTTTTAAATGACTTATAAATTCCAAGTTCAATTTTTATAACATCAGATAAATAAAAATATCCAAAACTACACTTCCACAACTAAAAAAATCTAAAACTCTAGTTATAACACTCTTTAAATCTTTTATCTAAATTCAGCAATTTCAAATGAAATAAATCACTTATCACATCACTTGTCACAGACAATCAAGGTAAAAGTTTTGTTATGCACTATCTTATCTAATTCCTTTCCAAAAAGGAAAAATATCTCATGATACTTTACAATCAAATAGACACCCTCTTCATGTCTACCTGAGACACAAACAATGTAAGTTGACTAATAATTTCCACCAAAAACACTTTTATATTAATTCAAATTTATTTTCCCATTTCCAGATGGCACTTTTAACCTTATTATTACTTTGCTCCACGTGGACTGTAGTTCTAGGTGAAGTATTGTAACAATAAACACTTTTCACAAAACTAATTTTACAAATTTTTACAGGTCAGGATCCAAAATTTCCAACTTTATCTAGTGATTTCAGTGCACAGTTTTTTGCTACCCAGACTGGAAATGCACCACAACCACCGGAATTTCATGTGGGCAGTGTCCACTACAGCAAAGCGTTAAATAAAGGAGCTTTCATAATCAAGAAGACACAATACACGTTTCATATGGTGTTTGACTACACTACCAAAGAAATTTTAGTCACTGAAGATAAAGGTAATATTTTATTTATTAATTTTTTTTTTATTATTATGGTTATTGGAATTTTCTGTTTAAGGGAAAAGCTGCAGAATTGAGGAATTGAAGAAAATGGAAGGTGAAAGTATTAGCCCTGAGTTTATGATGAAGCAGTTGAATAACACAAAACTGGTAGAGAAGAAGAAATAATCAAATGGGATGAATTATTTATTTATTTTGATTGATTGATTTTGTTTTTAGAAATTTTTACATAAGTCGACTGCTTTCAGTGATATTTCATCTACAGTATGGACAAGAATGGCATCAACTGGAATATTTTATGACGTTGAATTTGCAAGTTAGTAAATCAGATAATTCAAGTAATTTGAACATTTGCCCACACTGTAAATCTAAAGAGCTCAAATTAAGGTAGTTAAAGTGTCTATTAAAGTTGAAGCCATTTTCTAGTCATGTGACCAGCCTAAAAATAATGCACTGGACAAACAAATACATTAAACCATCAAAAAATACTTATATTTTAGGCAGATATAACATTATAAATCTAATATTTAGTATCAAATCTGACTTTTAGACGGTTTTAGACGTTTGGATTTACAGTGCACAACTCAATATATGATTAGAAAAGATTAACAAAATTTTCTAAACAGTCGAATTCCGTTATAAAAAGCTCAAAAAATTCGTTTGTTATATTAGGTGGTTTTCGTTATATCGAGACGAATTAGTACATGATTGACATATACAGGGATTTCGAACAGATTTGTTATATGCGGGTTTTCGTTTTAAGCGGGTTTGGTATAACGGGTTCGGCTGTATTAGAAATATAACAAAATATATTTCTTGTTTGTTTTTATGACAATCAAAGTTTGCTGCCCCTTACTTGTACAACATAAAATATTTGTCAGTTTCACTGCTTTACACTCTGAAAGGCGGTAGAATCTAGGAATGAATTTAATGTGATGGTTTTGCATAACAATACTCTAAGCTAATATTGACTGCCATTGTTTAATATTTCCTTATCAAATCTTTGATTATTTATTACCCCACATTCAATTTTAAATTGAATTAAACCGAATTTTGGATCTACAAAATTAATTTTACATATACTGTACAACATTATTTTCCTGCATTGTATAGACAATATTATAATACAATAAATCCAGCATGACATTTCTACCTGTTTTCAATATTAAATGAACACAGTCATGTCTATATCACAATGATTTTAAATGTTAATTGGGTGTGACTAAAATGTATATCCATTTGATAATTTTCATTTCATTTCACCGTTATAGATTCATCTTGGGTGTTTCCTTCACCTTACATCACTGGCAAAATGCGTCCACTCAAATACACTTCTATCACGCCAAACAAAGATGGCACAAAATTAATTGAAGATTTTTATTTTCTTGGTGTAACCAACACTTTACCTAAGGAAATTTTTATGGTAAGTTTAAACTTGCTACTTTTAATTTGATCGTTAAAATTTTTTTTTTATTGATCTATAGCCAGAGCAAGGAGTGCTTTGTCCTGCTTTTCACGACGATTTAAAAGAAATACCTCCAACAATGCCAGTTGCATTTAGAGTTGATTGCGAAACTTATAAAGAAGATACTGGTTTCGGCACTAAAGTAATAACTTAATTTAATATTTAATTTACAACGAAAACTCGCATATAACGAATCTGTTTGAAATCCCTGAATTTTGTTTCTGTGTTCTCTTTGTTTAAAATTTTGTTATAACGAAAACCTCATTATTACAAACTTAATTTAAAGGATTTTTTAGAACCGGAAGTTGGTTTTTTAATGAAATGTTGTCACTTTTGTAGACAATTTTTTGGTTTTTTAGACTAAAACTATTGAGAAGTATACTTATGTAGTACCTATTCTACAAAAATTTGATAACAGATTTATAAAAACTCATTTAAACAAAAATTGCATTTCTAACGAAAAAATGCTGATTACAACGAACGATTTTATTATATCGGGGTTTCTAGATAAATCGAAAATCCGATATAACGAACGAATTTTATGTTTTCTTGAGTTTCGTTATACAGTATGACTGTGTTTCCAATAACGCCATGTTTAATCATTACATGCTGATGACATCTGGCGACAGTTGTTTGTATTAAAGGAATTTGCTAGGATTTTGGGTGTAGATCTAGTCTTATTAGACATTAAAATATAAAATTTATTTGTTTTTATTTTAGATTTTCTTTGACAATTATGCTAAGGTCATGCGAGAAGACGTCATTACTACTAATGATAGACGACATTCGATGATTACCGATAAAATTAATGGTAAATTTAAAAAATTTGTTAAAATTATTTAATAAAATGTTAATTTCCTATTTCTTTAAATATTCAGGAATATTGTATTTGATTGACAATGACAAGGGCACTTGTATGTCTATGCCCGTGACTGACAGTGACGAAAATTCTTCTCCGAATTTGATTTTATTCGAGAGTGATAATTTACAAGATTATAAATATATTGGAAATGTAAGTGATTTTTAATATTTAAATTAATTTTTTTTTAGAAATTAAATAATTTTCTGTTTTTAGAGAACTTGCTGGCAAGGAAGTTGTGAAGTTTGGTCTGGTTCGCAAACTGGATTTCTGCATAATATTTATTTTAAATATGTAAGAGAAAAAATTTATAAAATTTTTTATTTTATATTATTATTATTTTATTAATTTAGTCACAGCAAAAAATTGACGATGAAATCCAGGATTTCTTCATGCCAGTTGAAATGAACAGTAATTGGAATGCATTGAACCAAGATGTAACAATACATTAAATTTATAGATAACTTTTTATAATAAAATAAATTATAAAATTATAATTTTAAATAGCAATCATCAAATTATCACCAATATTACTTCAACTTCATACCCGGTTTCCCAGAATGGAGCAGTTTTGACATTACAAGTTGCTACAACGACTACCAAAAAATGAGATTTCAAATCAGTCTTAGAGGTATAAATAGTTTGTAAAATATCAAATTTTTAAAGCGATAATAACATAATGTATTTTTTTTATTTTATACTGTATGAAAAAATGTTTAGTTTAAGTCATGAAATTTAATTTTTTGCAGAAATTTATTTAAAATTTGTAAGTTAAATTTCTGTTTGGTTAGAAAAGGAAGTCTCGGCCTCGTTCTTGGTCGTGACGTAATAGCAGTCGGCATCTACTTAAAAATTTAACAACAGATGGTGCTGGTTAATTGAAATTACAGTAAGAGAACGCAGGAAGGGGCGAGGCATAGAATAAGTTAGTCCCACACTTCTGCTATGACGTCATGACTCTCAGACCTGTTCAAATTTTGTTTTTCCCGCCACAATCTTAAAACGTGAAATTATGACATAAAAACAATATATTTCAAATAAGATTTTTTTACGAGTCTTTTAAAATTTGGTCAAAATTTAAAAAAAATTATTTTTCACACTATCACTTTAAATTATACTTTTGTAGGCTCTTATCTTGGCATTGCAAGCATTCCGAACTTTATCCGAAACTTCAAAGTGGCAGTGACGCAGGAAACCCGCATACAGCAAATGAGGATGCATCAATTCAGAGTAAATAATTCAATTTATAAAATAATTACAATTACAAAAAAAAATTTATAATAATTTTGTAATTTTAGGTTGACAATATATTGAATGATTTTGTAGTTGTTACTTTGACTTTACTCGAAGATCCGAAACTCGCAAGTATATTTAATTATTTTTGAATGTATTTTTAAAAGTATAACATTTGTTTTACGTTATGAAGGAATAAATGGATCGTACGAACAGGACATTCAGCGAAATTACAATTTTTACGTTTATAATTCCCTGGCAAACGCTGTTTACGAAGGATCGTTTAAAGTTGAGACGAGAAGTGTGACTGGTGGAGTAAGTGATGAAACTTCAACGTCTTTTTTAAAAATCTTTTTTAAATGTAAATATTTTATTTCAGCCAATTCAATTCATTGGATCCTCGATAAGCAGAAATATCATTTCACAAGATAAAATTGAAGGAGAAGGTACGAAATTTACAGAAAAATGTCGAGTTTTGGGTGTTTTGCTTTGCTTGATGTTAATTTATTTTTTCATTCACTTTTACTGCGTTAGGTGCATCGTTGGCGAAGTTCAAACAACATCAACACTTGGGTTTTCGCATATTAACTCCCGATACAGAAGTGAGTGGGTTAAAAACAGTAGACAGTTGTGCCAAATTATGCGACACTCAGCGGGAAGGACAGTGCAACATGTTTATGTTCTGTTCGACGACAAGATCGTGCGTTCTTAGTGAAAGTTTACTCGAAGAGAGAACTGATGTCATGCCTAACTCAAACTGCGATATTTACAAGAGTAATAATTTCACTAAATTTCACTAAAATAAAAACTGTTATTAATATTATTTTATTTTTACAACTTGTTATAGAGGATTTTACTTACGATTATCGGAGATATCAAGGATTTCGTCTTGTGATTAACAACGACACGGATTGGGTTTCGAGTGACCAATCGCTGGACACCTGTTTTGCCGATTGCGTAAAAAACAAAAATACGTCAGCGTGTCATTCAGTAGATTATTGTACCAATGGGAAAAGACATACTTGTGCTTTTCATGCTCAACATGCGCAACAGGCGGGAACTTTGGTCATACTCGACCCACATTGCGACCATTATTCACGTAAAAGTTTTACTTAGTGATAGCGACATGAAATTTTTTTTTTTTTAATATGGAAAAGAATGTTTAAAAATGTTTAGTTTAAGTCATGAAATTTAGTTATTTGCAGAAATTTATTTAAAATTTGTTAGTTAAATGTCCGTTTGATTTGAAAGGGAAGTCAGTAATAGCAGTCAGCGTCTACTTAAAAAATTGACAACAGATGGTGTTGGTTAATTGGAATTGGGGAAACAGGGGCGAGGCAAAAGATTAGTCCCATTCTTCTGCTATGTCGTCAAGACTTCTCAGATATGTTCAAATTTCATTTGTCCCACCACAATCTTAAAACATGAAATTATGACAAATACAAGATATTTCGAATTTTTTTTACGAGTCTTTGAAATTTCGGTGAAAACTTGTCTTTCACTAAAATTAAAAAAAAAAAAAAAAATTTTAGTGACACTATCACTTTAACAGATATTTTGCGATTTATCGTTTTAGAGAGATCAAAAACTCAAAAGAAAATTGTTTTTGTTATCGATCACTTGAGTCTGGTCAAAATACATTAGTCTTTTTATTAGGTTTTTATCAGAAATTTTACCACACTTAAATAATCGATAACAGGAAAATTATTACGTGTTATCTAGACACTTTTTCAACTTTATTTTATTTTATAGAACAATTTCTGAATATGTACCGCTCCATTCCTGAGCAGTCCATCGTTGATGCTGATAAGAAATACACAACCATCAAATTTGACGTCTCTGCAACAGAATGTGCGAAAAGATGCTTCTCTGACCCATCCGGGTGCATCGATTTCGAAATGTGCAAACTTTTTCCGAGTTTGACTTACAAAACTGTGTGTAAAATAATGGAGCCGATAAAAGCGTCGGTAATGGACGAAAAGCCCCAGTTTGAAAAGAACACCAATTGTGATCATTACAGATTAAAGGGCTCGCGAACTGAATTCCATTTTGGTACGAGATAAAATAATTATAATTATTAATTTATTTTTTAAACATTTATTATAATTTTTTGTCGTTTAGTTACGGATCCAACGGATCCAACGAATCCAGAAAATCCTCCTGATGCAGATAAAAGTGTTAGTGGCAGTGACGATGGGTATGGTTCAGGTAATAAATAATACATTAAATGTTTAAAGATAATTAAAAGTAAATTAATTTTTTTTTAATTTTTTTAATAGGAAGTATGGCTGGACTTGCTATTGCAATGTTGATAATTGCTGGATTACTTGGAGCTGGAGTTGTTTATTTTTACATACGAAAACAGATGTTGAGAGGAAATGATGATAATCTCGTTATGAGATTTGTTCAGTAAAAGTGTAGTGTAAAATATTAGTAAATTAATAATAAAAGATTTATTATAATCAGGAGTTAAATGAGTGATTAAGCACTTAATAGAACAATAAAGAGAGTGATTAGAGTTATACTTAGGAATGTTCTACCAACATTTCATTTTTTTTTTATCTTTTCTTATAATTTGAGAAAGAAGCAAAAGGCTGTAGCACTACTAAAATCTTCATTTTTGATCAAATTTTTTAACTTTCTAAAATTGCTTTTGTTTTAATATGAAAAGATGCTTCTTGATGCAAATAACGAATACAATATTGCATTCATAGGATTATCTGTAATATACAAAAAAATGGGTGTTTTCAAGTAAAAATTCAATATTTATTAAAAATTTTAAGGTCATTTGAGATCACATTGAAATTTAATTAATGGTCATTTGAAGATTTATCTGAATTTTATCTGAAGGTCTTACCATTTGGTCATTTCTGAGCCAATTTTTAAACTTTCTTAAATCAGTTCAGTTTATAGTAGAAAAGCTAGATCTTGGTGCAAGGAGTTTAAAAGATATTGCATGCATAGGTCCAGCTCTGATAGATTAGTAGATGTGAGCAAAA